>BGPR01000649.1:418808-467917 GCA_013235015.1 Araneus ventricosus | reverse complement strand
ACAAGTTTTCGGCCCCAATTTAAAACGAAAGGTGCTGCTTCCCCTGCCTATCTGGTTCCCCATCCTCTGAAGCTTTTGAATTTAATTTTAGAATTAATATATATAATATATCAAAACAATCTAATATCATTTGATATATATATCCAAAAAAAAGACCACAAAATATCCAAGATTTTTTCTTTCGTTTAGTTTTCCTTACATACATTTACTGTTTCTGTTTTAGCGTTTTACTGAAAATAAAGTTTCTAGTAATTACATTGAAATTTACTTTACTGCCTCCACTTTTAAAGAAATGCGTTGCCTGCGCCCCATGCCCCCCGCGTTCTGAAGTGCTTATATTTTAGACATAAGTAATCAGAAGATTAATATGTTCGTATCAAAGTAATGTCACGTATCCACAGAAGCATGTCGAAAGCATGATTTTGACAGTAATATTAGAAGCTTTATTTTTCGCTAAACGCTTCACATTAAAAACGAAATAAATGTGTGTAAAGGAAAACAAAACGAAAAGAAAAAAGAATCTTGGATGTTTTTTTTCCTTGGAAAAATATATATATATTTTTTATTTTAAATCCATGTATTTTCTCTTGCAAGATAGATATAATATTTTTGCTGATTTTCTTATGTTCTTTAAAATATGCGTCAGACTTGGGGGGGGAATGGGCAGAGTCAGTGCTTTTCTTTTAAAATTGGGTCCTAAAGTATGATTTTGAAAGTAATGCTAGAAGCTTTATTTTTCGCTACGCGCTTATCATTAAAAGCGAAATAAATGTTTGTAAAAGTAAACCAAAACGAATTGAAAAAAGAATTTGGGTGGGTTGTTTTTTTGTGAAGGATTTGTCTTCAAGATTTTATTTCATTTTAAATGCATTTTGGGGGGGGGAGGTTTGTTTTGCATTATTTCAGAATGTGAGAAACATTTGTGTGATCTGTTTTAAATACAAAGATAAATGTGCAAATAAAATTACCTTGCGAGTTTGTAATTTTGTTCTAAAAAAATTAAATTAAAAAAATAAAAAAATTCTATTGAAATATCTTAAATTTAATTTAATTACTTGCATTGTTTCATTAAATTGAATTTATGTCTTCTTTAAGTTGTTTCACTAAAAACCCCTTTTTTGAATACAGAAAAGCTTTTTATATATAAAAAAAAGAAACTTAATCAACACGATGTTTTTATTTTTTCATTCTTAAAACTTGAAACTATTGTGAAGTCTGATAAACATATTTCTTCTATGAATTTCAGAATCGAATTTGGTTGTAATTAGGTTGCACTAATTTATTTTCTACATTAAGTGAATTATAAATAAAATCGTAGAGGTATACATATCATTAACCAAATTCGAATAATACTTTAAATAGCATTTCTTAGGAATATATTTTAAATATGAAATGTGTATAATTAAATTACATGAATCCATTTATAACAAAGCGTATATACTTTATTTATACAATTTAAAGGTTTATCTTTACACTTAAATAGCAGAAAAGCAATCCGTTGCCTAATTTTAGAAATAATTCTATCGAAAAAATTGCATCCATTCTAATCTTAAGATATTCTAAATGATTCAAAACACCATTAGATATGTATGAAAAAAGAAAAAAAACGTCCGCATTGATTAAAAATATTTCTTACTAATTCTTTCTTACTAATCGTATCACCATAGAAAGTTTTTTCTTCAATTTAAATTAAATACAGCGTCGAAGCAGATTGTTTCTTTCTCGGAAACAATTCTGCTTTATCTCCTCTCGGCACATTTACATGTTCTCAAGTATAATTAAATTTCGGAGCCAACATCATAAACTTCACGAGGAACGCATTCTCCCTGACCTTAATTACACAGTGCATCGTTATATATTTTCAACGGCTTATTTTTTCGCTTCGCGAATGACACTTCAAAACAATTTAAATAAACCAGTTATTTTGCTTCGAGAAACATCTACAAGATAGTTGTAATATTCTTACTGAATTGCTTATGGTCTTTAAAATATGTTCCAGACATGGGGATGAGGAATGCGGATAGCATCGTTGTGAAAGTAGCACTCAAAACATTCTTTTTCGCAAGGCTCTAGAGATTAAATGAAGAATAAATGATAGATGTAAAACTGATGTGAAAAAAATCCTGGGTTTTCTTTTGCTGCGAGATTTTTCTTATTTACATTTAAATGATAAATTTTTATTTAAATTTTCAAGTTTTACTGCTTGTCAGTCTACGAAGTGTTTTTATTTCACAATTGCGTGACCAGCTTCAAATACAAGCTTTCGTGTGCAAGTAAAAATACATTCTGAGTTTGTAAATTTCTTGTACTTACATTAACGATCCCGAGAGTTTGTTTACTTCGGAAACAAACTTTTAAAATTGTATTTTATTTCCGTTTCATTTAAATGAACTTCCTTTCTTCAGATAGTTTTAATGGAAAATTTGCTTAGACGATAAAAAATATAATTCGAAATACGGTAAAGCAATTTAGCTCTTCTAGTTAACTAACGTATATGTGTGCCTTAAATGTTTCTTTGAGTTAAAACTTCCTTTCGGGAAAATCAACTATAAATTAGCAGTTAAAAATTCAGAATAATTTGCTCAATTTTTTTGATTTAAAGAATAACTGCCGATTAAAAAAGAATAAAACGCAATCAAATAAAAAATTACATCACATTCCTTTACGTCTCTAAAGAGGTTTACTTCTTTTTTGAATATTTCAGATTTAAATCAAGTAAATTTCTTCCATTTTGGTGTTGTAAATTTTTTAAATTCGGAAGTTTTTTCTGATTTTATAATAAATATAATAAAATCAAATTCTCAGAAATATTTATTCATTCCTATTTCGAATACATTTGTAATGTCATAAAAAAATGATTTTTCATCGATAAATCAAAATATATTCTTATTTTAGAAAGCTAAGACTATCTAGAATTTTACTCATGAAAAAGGTGCTTAGCTACGCTTGAAATATACAAAGGTGTGAGATAAAAGAAACAAGATTGGTCCAGTTTGGAAGATGAGGCATTAATATTTACTACGGTAATGATAATATATAGAGATAAGTCATGAATATTATTGAAAAATGCATCTATTTTCAAAGTCTTTCCAAAATAATTTTCTTAGTCTTAATGTCTTAAATACCAATTTTATTTAATTTAATTACATAAATATATTTATAAGAAAGGGTATATGCTCTAATTTTTTAATTTAAAAAATTCAATTTATACAAAAATAACAAATGAGAAATCCGTCGCATTATTACAGAAATAAAACTGACGACAAATAATTGTGCCCATTCAAATTTTAAGAAATTCGAAATGATTCAAAACTCAATTACATAAGAAGAAGAATAGTAAAACATCTGCATTCATTAAAAGTATTTCTAATTCCTTCTTACTTAATCGTATCACCATGCATAGTTTTTCTTCAATTTAAATTAAATACAATGTCGAAGCAGATTGTTTCTTGCTCGGAAACACTTCTCTTTTATCTCCTCTCAACACATCTACATGTTCTCAAGTATAATTAAATTTCGGAGCCAACATCATAAACTTCACGAAGAACGCTTTCTCGCTGGCCTTAATTATACAATGCATCGTTATATATTTTCCACGGTTTATTTTTTCCCTTCGCGAATGACACTTCGAAATAATTTAAATAAACCAGTTATTTTGCTTCGAGAAACATTTACAAGATAGCTGTAATATCCTTACTGAATTCCTTATGTTCTTTTAAAATATGCTTCAGACATAAGAATGGGGGAAAGATGAAAAGCATTGTTGTGAAAGTAACATTAGTAACACTGGAAGCGTTATTTTTTCGCAAGGTGCTGGAGATTAAATGAAGAATAAATGCTTGTGATGTAACATTGAATTGAAAAAAAATCTTGGTCTTTCTTTTCTTGTGAGATTTTTCTTATTTACATTTAAACATTAAATGTTTATTTTAAATGCAAGTTTTACTGCTTTTCAGTTTACTAAGTGTTTTTATTTCACAATTGCGTGACCAGCTTCAAATATTAGGCTTGGTATACAAGGGAAAATACATTCTGAGTTTGTATTTTTCTTGTGCTTACATTAACAATCCCGTGAATTTGTTTACTGCGAAAACAAACTCTTTTTTTATCTTATTTTAATTTCTTTTCAATGAATTTTACTTTTTAATTTTCTTTAAATGGGAATTTTTGCTTGGGTGATAAAGAAGAATACTTCTAAATACGGAAAAGGAATCAAGCTCTTCTAGGTGACTGACGCATAGGGGAAACTAGGGATACTTGACTCGACGTGAATTTCTCAGATTGTGAGATAATTTGTAATTTTTGTGCTCCATTTTTATTTGACCTTTGATCTCATGGTCTATTAGCCATCGTAATGGTGTGTAGGTAAATATGTTTTGGGGATCCAAAAGTTAATTTTCACCTTTTCATTCCTCAGTGTATAGGAAGTTTACTATTAAAAATATAATAAATTAAAATATTTCTCAGTTTTAAGCATACTTCTAGCTATAATTTGATATACGACGTTATGCAGCATCTTAAATCTAAGTGGTATAATTTTTAGATTATTTCGAAAATGTCAAGTTAAGGATACTTTACCCTAAAAAGTTAGGGATACTCGAGGTAGGGATCTTCTATTTCGTAGCCGACCGAAGCTCATTTTGTGGTTGGGATCAGTTTTTTGGTGCGTGGATTTTGTCAGCAGTATTTCAACTCAGATATAGAGAATAATTATTTAAAAATAGTTTAAGTAATTTCTAATAAATAAAATTTGGTTTTATTATGATAATTTCAAATAATGCAAATAATTATTTTTGTAAGAATTTTAAAAATAATTGAAATTTATTTATTCCATTTTTTTTCTCGCTTACGAAGAAAAAACGATTTTTATTCATTTATTATTTTAATAATCTTCTGCTCGAACTATTGGACATCATTTGGTTTCTTTTAAACGTTTCGCTATTTCGTTAATAGTTCGTATCTTTATTAGTTTGAACTTTGAGTATACTCGTCGAATATATTTTTCTTCTCTTGCTTTTGTTTGCATTATAATATTAAGAGAACCAAGTAAGTCTATTTAGCTTTTCCAATTTCTTGAATTTTACAACATATTTAAAATCCTTTCTTTTCATTTTGGCGCTGTTATATTCCATTCTAATTTTACCCAAACAGGCAATTCTTCAATGCGCTATTCACATTTCTAGGTTCCCAGTTCCATTGCAATTATTTTTATTATTTAATTAATTCAATATTTTATTTTTTATTTAATTTTGAACTAATTTAATTTAATATTATATTTAAATTAATGAGTTGACTAATTTAATTTATTAACAAGAAATTTTGTTTTTATAATTTAACAAAAACAATTGTTATTTGTTAAATTAATAACAATTGTGTTTTATGAATGATAAATTATTTTATTTTTAATTTATCGTGTTCTCATACAAATTGATAGAGAGAGAGACATAACTCTGGAAATATTTTTTTCATACAAAGAGGTTTGAAACATGGAGATTCAACAAAATATCGATGCCGAATTTTTTGGCGATTTTAAAAATTTCTTATTTTATAAAGGAAAATGAAAGACAAAAGCACATTTAAAAATATAGCTATTCTGTTTAAGAAGGACTGTTGTCAAGTAACCAGACATTTTGTGCTATTACATGTAAGCTCAATGAATTTCTCGAATTTCAACTCATATTACACATATTTTGCTTTTATTTTATATTTCATCATTGTTATAGTAAAATTTCATATGCGAAATTTTACAAAATATTTAACTGTTGAAAAACACTTCTATCTGTTCTCAAACTATTCTACATTGTCACAAAATACCATATATCTCTGGTGGTTCCAGCTATTACATCAAAATTTTGTATGTTTTGCTGTGTGTGGTATTTGACATACGACATTTTGTTATAACAGATACGATTTCTTTCATGTTACTGAAAATATATTTGTATTCCATGCTGCCCTTCCAAAACTCTTTCAATCTCAGCTCCATTCTATGTATACAAACAAGATATTGAATATACGACCAGGAAGTAGATTCTCTTCCTTTCTGAAGCATTCTATTACTATTTGAATGTCATGAATAAGGAGGTATAAACCTGTCTTTTAACTCGTCAGCGTACGTTTTAGCAACATATCGTGATCACGATCATCCTATTATTCAAATCAGCAAGATATTTTTCAGTTTTCGCTTTTCGAACACGAAAAGAGAAAATAAATGATTTTTTTGTATCTATTCAATCTTTTTTCTGGTTATTGAAAGATATTTGACTATGTGTAAAATTCCTTTAGTTTAAATAATTTAAAAAGGATGTTTTTTTTCATGTCTGAGATAAAAAGCAGAATATTACGTAATATATTTAAATTCAGTAATATTTTCGGAATTTTTTAAAACATGGAAGAAAACTTGTAAATATTTTCTGAAATTGCATATTTCATCATTTCACAAGGATAATTTTAAATTAAAAAGCATTATTTTAATGTAAAAATGCTCATTATCTCATGACTTTAAACCTAATAACTTGCAATTGAGTTGAAAAAATAACTATAACAAATTATGTTTATTAAGTTACAAATCCCATAAAGCCTTATAATTGCTCTGAGATTTCTCAAATAACATACAGAAATGCACAAGTCTTAAATAAACAGTTTTACATATTAATATTTACAAAAGTTTCAGGTAGCTATGAAAAATTTGAAAATTGATTGCGAGTAAATAATATAAACAATACAGACAACATTTACATAGAATTCCACTAACTATCTTCTAAATTTCTGAGGTTATTTGGCCTAAACATGTAACATTATCTGAATTATTAATTTTCTCTATAGTTATTTAAAGCTGACACTTTTAAGTTGTTTCGCAAACCTTAAATGTTATATTATTATTCAATATTTAAGGCCTCCAATTGTCTCTCCAAAATTAAATACGAAATTTTAGACAGACAATTAATGAATTTTGTTTTGGGGGGGGGGAAATATGTTTTCAAGTAAATAAATAAAATAAGCTCTAAAAATTTTATCCATGATATTTGTTTAAATGTAGACAGAGACTACTTTTATAATGTGTTCAGAAAAAAAAATTATATTCTGTAATGTAAGATTTGCTTAAATGCAAAGAGGGAAAAATATCTGGCAAAAAATAACTATTATCTTACATCTTTCTTATTCCTTAGAGAAGGAATATCTTCATAAGAAGAATCGTAAAATAATTTACCAAATAAGAATTTTCAATCACAGTAATATGCTCCACAGATAATAGAGACTTACTTGTTATCCATTTTGTTCGAAATACAGTTTATTCGCGCCACATTTTATGCAAATATCGTTCTCTAACATTCAAATATTCTGCTCGGAGAATAGGCGTAATTCCGAAGAACAGACTTTCACAGAAAATAACAGAATATTACTCTGAGAACGGCGACAAAAATAAAGTTCTTTCTCCTGCGCTGTTACTAACTGGCAGTATGATCCAAAAGGGACTGCATCTCGCAGGTTGTGTGATTATCTGGTGCCGTACTTTACGGAACTTGTCACATGTGCCTTAAAGTGTCTCCTGGCATTTCTGGTGGAAAAAAATGATCGTCTCTTTTCTGGCTTAGAAAATATCTCCAAAGTCGCGGAGTTTAGTGCTGCATAACGCCGTCTAAAGACAAAGAAAGTCTAACTGTTAGACGGCACTTGAAAGAAAAAGAAATGCTTTCCTGAATTTTATTCAAGTCTGGGATCTTGTTCCTAAGCAGACATTTGGAAGATTCTATCAATATAACAGTCTTTCCAAATGAATTCAAGGAATAAATTATTTGCAAATTATCAGCGTTCTTTAAGTTACCTGTTTCGTAGAAGTTATCATTTTGGGAGAATTCTTAGAAATATTTGTTTTTATTTCGAAAACAGATTGCCTAGAATTGCAACGCTTACATTTTATTCATACGTAAACAAAAATAAGGGAGTAATCTGCTTTGTAAACAGATATTTGGAAGATTCTAATAATATTACAGACTTGCCAAATGAATTCAAAGAATAAATTGTTTGCAAATTATCAGCGTTCTTTAAGTTACATGTTTCGTATAAGTTATCATTTTGGGAGAATTCTTAGAAATGTTTATATTTATTCCGAAAACAAATTTCCTAGAATTGCGACTCTTTACATTTTATTCATGCGTAAACAAAATAAGGGAGGAATTTGGTTTGTAAGTAGATATTTGGAAGATTCTAATAATATAAGAGTTTTGTCTAGTGAATTCCAGAAATAACTTATTTGAAATTTATCAATATTCTTTAAGTTACCGGCCTCTTAAAAATTATATTTTTGGCAATATTTTTAGAAATAATTATATTTATTTCTAAAGAAAGTTTCCAAGGATTACAACGCTTTAAGTTTTATTCATATATAAATAAAATATTAAGAATTAAAAATCAAAATATGTTTATTATTATTATGTTTTTTCTTTAAAATAAATATTTTTATAGAGTTCAAGGCAAAAGTTCTATTAGTTCTAGAAGGAGACGGAGATATTTAATGCAGTTCTGGTATTGTTTCCATGTTATGTAAATTATCAATGAAATTTTTAAAACTTTTTACGATACTTTCCCTTGTTTAAATTGGTTAATTAATTATCGATACGCTTTCTAAGAAACTGCATAATTAGCAAATTATAATTATTATTGTTATTTTACATCTATTATCTCTCTTCGATTCCGATTCAGTTGAAAGTATACAGTGTAATTAGACTTTTCCTCTTCAACCATTTAAGCTAAATATTACAGAAAAACTATTCACCGGCAATGAATTCAAAACGGTTCTTCAAAACGTTCCTTTGAAGAAGGTTTTGTCGGGATAGATTTCGTCATTCTCAAGAACATTTTCAAAAAATTCAATTGTCTTCTTCTTTCGTTCTGCGACAAATGCCTTTCACTTCAGTGCTTTCCAAACCCCCTTAAAATTGGCTAATGGCTCTGTTCCTCAAGAACGGCAGACCCAAGGGTGTAACAAATTCATATCGCCTAGTTTAACTTCTTTCCACATTGGGGAAGATTTAGGAAAAACTCTTTCTAGAACGTTTTAACCATCACCTGAAAAGAAACAACTTGCAGCAGCCGTTACAATATAGTTTTACATTGAACAAATCATCAGAGGAATCTACAGTTGATCTTCTGGACAAAATTTCTGGACAACAAGCACGCCCTCCGTATTTCCATCGACATAAAAGGAGCCTTTGATAACCTCCAATACGATTCAATAAAAAATAGCCTACATAAAATTAACTAACAATCCAATACTACAGAAAATCTTGTCGACGCACTTTCTGGAAGACGAGTTCTAATCAACACTCTATTTGGTCCTGCATCACTGCCACAACATCAAGGCTGTTTACAAGGATCCTGTACTGCCCTAGCCTTCTGGAATTTTGTAGCAAATGAAATCCTCTCCAAAGACTGCCTTTCTGGAGTTCATTCAAGTCCACAATAGAAACTAAAAAACCTGGGAAAAGGCACCCCAGCATTATAATTTACAATCTGCCTGATGAAACAACTGAAGACGAAGTTCAGGAGGCCCTAGCGATTAACGCAGACATTAAGGAAAGGCTGAATATTAGATTCAAGCTCTCAGGCCGGCAACCAGGTACAGCTCACTGGATTCTCGAAACCCCAAGTGAGAGCTTCCATAAGCTGAAAAGGTTAGGAAAACTCCCAATCCACTGGACTATGCACCAGGTCCGGGAATTTTTCCACATAAAGAGATGTAACAATTGTCAAGGCTTCCGACATCTGGCAAAAGACTGCCCTTCCAATAGGCCTTCTTGCGGAAGCTGTGCTGGTCACCATCCCACTAGAAAGTGCAGATCACCTCAGGTGGTCTGCATCAATTGTGTTATGCACAACCAATTCCACGGAACAAGGTTTCCTGCCTATCACCACACATCCGACAGCGGCTGCTCCTGCTATTTGGGAGAGGTAGCCCTCTACAAAGACACTAGAGACTATTAATGGATTATGCTCAAACTTTTTATCTTCAACCCACCTCCATCCAATCCAATAGCAACAAAAACCAAACTAGCAACAACATTCAACAGTTCAGACTACAAAAGAACTCAAACTTGCCATGGTCAACGTCCAGCACAACCACAACGGCAATAGATGTAATACAAATTAATCTAGCTAAAAGTAAAGTGGCAACAGCTCACCTAGAAACACTAGCATCGGAGATCAATATAAATCATTTCCTGGTGCAAGAACCTTATGTAAAGGAAGGTAAAATCGCTGGTGTCCCAAGAAAATGGCACCAGTGGCTCTCAAGTAACAACAAAGCTGGAATCATCTCGCTGCCATCTACAAATAACCCAATTTTCATCTGCTCTACAACTAACTTAACAGCAATTAAAATACAAACAATTACAGGCCCTGTCAATCTGATCTCAGCCTACTCCTCCCCATATGCAGAGCTGCAGGACACCGCCCAAGATCTGGCAAATCTGTTAACAAAAATTGGTCCAGAGCAAGCACTTATCGGGGCAGACATGAATGCTCCAAGCACACTGTGGGGTTATGCGAACAATAGCCCCAGAGGAAACATTATGGAAGACCTCATCTCTGGCCTCAACCTGCACTTGTTAAATGAAAAAAACTCAGAGCCAACCTTCCAGCGTCGGAATGCAAAGGGATGGCCCGACCTAACACTGGTCAAAGGAGTCCAACTGGCTAGAAAGATCTTGGAAAGTCAGGGATGAACTTAGTTCGAGTGACCATAAATATATCCATACTCAATTGGGAATCAGTGTACAAAACCACACGTACACCAGATTCAAAACCGCATACGGAGGCCACCGAAAATTCTCGATGCACTTCAAGAAAGAAATTCCCCAAATCCAACAACAATTACATGATTGCAACACAAGGGAGCAGCTGGATGAGACAACCAGCCTCCTTCAAAGAGCGATCTTTCGCTGCTGCCAGAAAGCCTACAAACTGAAAAAAGTCAAACAATCTACGAAGGTCACCTGGTGGACACAAGAGCTAGACATTAAAAAGAAAGAGATGCGAGCGGTTCAAAAGAGGGCCAATAACACCACAGGCATGGAACAAACGAGATATCAACTCCTCTTCAGCCGAAAGCAAGCTCTCTACAAGAAACTGTCTCTCAGAGCTAAACGAACATCCCTGAAAAATTTCTGCACGCAGGCGAAAAATCCATACGGAATCCCATATAAAGCCATAGTCAAAGACAATCTTCCCCCATCAGACCTTTTCAAGATTATGGACCAGCCGGAAGAAGGTGACTCCCTGTCCTTCGCAAACAGAATTCTTCAAGAGCTCTACCCACAAATCCCTACCCCCTTCCAACGCCAGCCTCAGAACCAAACAGCCAGAGAAGAAGCCTTTACCAAAAACGAAATAGCCCGCATCATGCAAAAAGTTCCAATTAAAAAAGCACCTGGTTATGACGGAATAGACTTCATTGTACTCAAAACCATCTTCAGAACCAACCCAGATATTCTCATCACATTTTACAACAAATGTCTGTCACTCCAATGCTTCCCTAACCCACTGAAAACTGGAGTTATAGTCCTTTTCTTAAAAAAAGGGAAAAACAAATCGGACATTAAATCCTACCGCCCAGTTTCCCTCCTTCCAACTTTGGGCAAAATACTGGAGAAATTGCTTTTGGAAAGACTCAACCACCACCTCAGAAGAAATAACCTTCAACATCCAAACCAGTACGGCTTCAGAACCAATAGATCTACTGAAGAAGCAATTCTTGACCTCCTCGATAAGATAAATTCAGCGAATAACAGCAACCAACATGCCCTGATGATATCCTTGGACATCAAAGGGGCATTTGACCACTTGCAATACACCTCGATTAAAAACAGCCTCGACAACCTGAAGTACCATAGCAACACCCTCGAGACCCTTATAGATATTCTTTCCAACAGGAAAGTTGCAATAAACACCTCACAAGGCCCAGCAACATGGAATCAGCAACAAGGTTGCCCCCAAGGCTCCTGCACAGGACCTGCTTTCTGGAACCTGGTGGCCGACGAAGTGCTCCAGCAAGACTGGCCTCAAGGGGTGCACCTGCAGGCATTTGCAGATGATTTCGTCTTTTTGGTCAATGCCGGGTCAAAACAGGAAGTCAAAAATCTTGCCAATAAAGCATTACAAACCTTCAAGACATGGACCGATAAGCACAAACTTGAAATTTCACTGGACAAAACTTATTATCTCCATATAAACAAAAATAGATCAGGACCAATATGGTACTCAGGAATTAAATGGGGACAAAACAACATAAAAAGAGCATCAGTAATAAAATATTTGGGAGTATTAATTGACGATAAGCTTAACTTCGCGGCTCACCTATCAGCAATAAAGAACAAGTCTTTAATCCTTCACCAAGGGCTCAAGAATGTAGCCGGTACAAGCTGGGTAAAAACATCAGAAGACAGCTGTATCTTACGGTGGTGGAAAAGGTCATTCTCTATGCCTCAGCAGCATGGGCCCACAACATCACTGCTAGACAACAGAGACTCCTGTGTTCTATCCAAAGAAAGTTTCTGCTCAATATCACAGGGGCGTACAACACCACCCCAACGGCGGCTCTCCAGGTCATCGAAGGTCTGATGCCTCTTCACATTAAAGCCAAAATGCAATCAACACTGGTAAGGGTAGGCCGCCTGGGTAGAAATTGCGATTACGAAGGTACCCATTTTGACCATGAAAGCTACGAGCAGCCATCACCACCATCAACAATACACCCAGCACTTTTTAGCCTGGAAGATAGAATCACACATGGGGGACAAGTTCCTTCCAATAGAACGCCAACTGAAGTGTACACAGATGGCTCAAAGATAAACGATCAAACGGGCAGCGCTTTCTGTGTCATTGCAAATGAAGCTATCACTAAAACCTGGAAGGCCAAGCTGAGCCCAGCCAACACTGTGTTCCAAGCAGAAATGCTAGCCCTCAAAGCAGCCATCGAGTGGGCCAACACTGCAAACGAAGATGTCAACATCTGGAGCGACAGCGAGTCTAGCCTCCAAGCTCTTAAATCCTTTAATGTAAAGAGCAAAATCACTCAAGAGGCACAAATGACCCTTCTGGAAAATGCCAGAATCAGGCTCGGCTGGGTTAAAGCACACACAGGCATAAAAGGCAATGAAATAGCAGATACCCTTGCGAAGGAGGCAACCACGGATGGAATTCCAGCCAGCCTTCCATTCCCAAAAAGTTTCCTAAAGAAACAACTTCTACAGCTCTCACTCTCGCGTTGGCAAGCTGAGTGGGACAATGGTGAGACGGGCAGATCGGTCTACAGCATTATACCGAAAATATCTAACAAACAGCTGCACTGGTCCAGAGAATGCATCCAATTCGCCACTGGCCATGGGCCCTTCCCCAGCTACCTCAAGAGATTCGGTCTCCACTCTACAGACTACTGCGGATGTGGGGAAATAGGAAATCCCCTTCACTATGCAACGAGATGTCCACTCACTTTATCTTATCACCACAAGGAACCAAGCCCACAATTCATAGTCCATTGGTGGAAGAGCGCCCTATCCAGAAAACTCTCAAGACGAATTATAGATAACTTAATCACATTCTTGGCGACTAACGAAGACCTAATTAAAAGTCAAAATACAACACCGTCACATACTCCTGCCTAGAAATAGATACTCCCAAAGATTCACCTCCAAGAACCAGAAGTCCGAAGAATTCCCAGTTGAGCAGCAGAGCACACTAACTTAAAAACATCAACCAGCCACCACCAATTCTTCCGTAATTCATTCGAAAAATTCACCCTTCACATCACCGCCAACCCTTGAGTAACAATTCCAGCGATCCCTCAGTATAAATATCAAGAGAGAACAAAAACCAGTCCCACGATTTTTAGGATGGTCGCGACAATTTTCATCATTTAACCGGTTGTGTTACATTATTCAATTCTTCTTCTTCGTCGCATCGAACAACACTAACAGCCCCGAATCATGAAGCTCCAACTGTATGAAAAAATGTAACTAAATGAAACATTCAACCCTTTCACTGCACTCAAATTTGATAACTCCCCTTGTAAATTTCTATTATAATACTCGGATTGTAATCCTCACTGTGTTTTTTATTCTTCTTTGTTCATGTAATTATGTTCCCTTTCAAGTGTATTTATATCCTAATGTTGTAAATTTTTTTTTTGCTTTTTCAATAAAGTTTCACACATACTCATCCAACCGACAGGGTGCCGTTTAGGCGCCGAGTTCGGGAGTATGCTGTGGTGTTATGCAAGCATTCGCAGATGACTTCGTCTTTTTAATTGAAGTCAACACTAAAGTCAAAGTCAAAACACTTTCAAATGAAGAACTATCTGAATTGAAGGCATGGTCAGATAGCCACCCACTTCAGATCTCTACAGACAAGTCCGGCTACCTCGACTTCAATAAAAACAAAAATGGTCCACACCGGTTCGTAGGGTTCAAATGGGGAACCCAAATTTTAAAAGAAGTTCGACAATCAAATATCTCGGAATACACTATGAAAAGCTAAATTTCGCAGCTCATCTCAAGAAGCCAAAAATAAAACATTTCATCTTTACCAAAAGCTAAAATGCGTCGCTGCCAATAACTGGGGTTTATCAAAGGCTATTAGGCGGAACATCTACAAGACAGTTACTGGAACGATTATTTTATATGGCGTTTCACCTTTGGCAAGACAAATAATATCTCGCCAAAAGAGGAAATTGTCTTCAATTCAAAGGAAATTCTTACTAAATAATTTTGGAGCATACTCAACAACACCCACAGCAGCTCTATAAGTTATTGAAGGTATATTGCCTATTCACATTAAAGTCCAGATGGAATAGATACTAGTTTCAGTCGGTCGCCTCAAAAGGGATTGCTCCTGGGAAGCCACAAATTTCTCTAGCGAAGACTGTCAACACCCACTTCAAATTCACCCTGAAAAATTCAACTTAGAAAACAGGATCTCAATTGAAGGCCAACCTCTGACATCGCCTACATAAATATATACAGATGGCTCCAAATTGGATGGCGAAACAGGGTGTGCCTTTGGGTCTTCGAGAGAACTAATCAGACATTTCAATTGATGGCAAAACTTCAGTAATCCAACTCAGTATTCCAAGCTGAATTTTATTCAATCACTGAAGCGATGGAATGGGCAAACACCAATATAATACAAACATCTATTTTAAGCGAAAGTCAATCAGCTCTTAACGCACTATCTTCTTTCAAATCGAAAACAAAATTAATACAGGAAACACAAATGGCTTTACTTAGTAATCCCTCTCTAAATATAGGGTGGGTAAAAGCTCACGTTGGCGTTCATGGCAATGAAACAGCGGATAATTTAGGAAAACAAGGAACAATAAAAGGTGAAATTCAGTACCTCTAAGAACCTAAAAGCCCTCTTAAAAATCTCCTTCATAGAGTCTCAATTAATAAGTGGCAGCAGGAATGGGCCACAGGAGATACAGATAGAACAATCTACAACAGCATTCCAAAAGTACCAACAAATCCAGTGCCATGGACGAGGGAATCAATCCTCTTTGCAAAAGGACATGGCCCCTTCCCCAGCTACCTCCGCAGATTCAACCTTCATCATTCTGATCTTTGCGAATGTAGAGAAGTTGGTACACCATTTCACTACGTAACAACCTGCATTCTAACTGCAGCATATCACTTTACTATACCAAGTGAAAACCTAACTACTATTTGGTGGAGAAATATTTTTAACAACAAACTTTCAATACTCAAAATCATCAACTTAGTTTCTTTCTTAATAAAAAATGACGACTCAATAAAATTCTCAATACGAACAAAATAATGCATCTGGCGTAAACTCCTCTTCGGTTTCAGGAAATTTTTCTACTTCAGCAAAACAAACAAGGTCTAAAATCGCCATGATCCAGCAAGTATAAATGAACATTTTTTTACTTTCCCACTTCTTTTTTATAAAAAGTCATTTCTAATTTTACTTTTTCTTAGTAATACGTTCTCGTAATCCCTTTGTAAATAGTAATTTAGTAAACAAATGCAGCAACAGCCTCAAGTTCTGTTGGGAGGCTGCAACTGTTAACCAACAATGTATTACGTGTGTTTTTAGATATACAAGTTTGTAATTTCTTTTAAGCCTTTCTTTCAAGAAAGGTTCACGAATCCTGGCTCCAAGTTCGGGGTATACTGTGGTGTTAAAAGTGTAAGTGGACCTTTTGCATATTATGTCTTCTGCCATGAATCAAAGGAACTCATGACGATGTGGAATGGGAGTTTAAAGTTTTGTATTTAGGTTCAGGTGTTTCACCTGGCATTTGGCTTTAATAGATTTGGTAAAGTCTTGAAAAGTGACGCTAATCGTACTCAAATTCATTTTATAACTGTTAATTAGAGAAGTGCATTTGTAAGACGATTAAATTTATATTACATGGTTAAAAATTGAATTATATTTGAGATGGGGTTTCTCGAATGGAAAATTTCATAAATCGCATGTTTGCGTTCATTTTACTGACAAGGAGATTCACTAATCAATTTTCTGCATGTAGTCACAGCGTTATAGAACTATGCTATAATACAGATGTCAGCAATGTCTTTCAATACCATATGACACACAAAATATTAGAATATGTTAGTTTATTAAAATGTTTCAAAGCAACCATTTTAATATATTTTGTACCTTAGTTGAGCTTACAAAATCCTCTAAGAAGCAGGAAGAGACAAGTATGCATTAAATGTAAACTGAACCATTACAACCAACTGGAGTTTCCTTTTTCAATCAAATTTAGAAAACAGATTCCTATTTCATGTAGATGAAACAATTAAAATATATGCTGCACACTCAAGTACTAGAAAAACTGGTAAGGTAAGGTAAGGATGTTGACTTTCGGGCGAAAGAGCCATCTCTGGATATTATGCGACAATAGAAAAACGGGTGCAGAGAATCTTACACAAAATAAATTGCAGTATCGTCTATGCGCGTACTCTGTTGCATCCGCCAGCATGTATATAAAGCGGTAGACATTCCTGCCAGCTATGAGAGCTAGTTATAACGTAAGAATGACAAGTAATAACGATTTAAATGGTTTTTATACGTATTATCAAAGTTTGCACTCGTGTGATGGGCATATATTATTTCGGGGTAAAAATGAATTTCAGATTTTCACGGACAATTATTGAAATGGTATACTGTGGGTTCAAGAATTTCGGCAAGAAATTCAACCTGCGACTCAAATATGACCGTAAAAAGACACTGAGAGAAGATGACCATCATCGACTGTCAGGAATCGCTACACCTGATAGACGTGGATTATTCTGGGAATTAATGTCGGAATTTAGCCAGTAGCCTTAACAAACATTAAGATCTGGGCTGTGCAAAGCAACCTGCAAGATATGGACTATGGTCGACGGTGAAATCGATAACTCTTAAAGGCCATGCAACAACATCAACTGTGCTTCTAGCTTGGAATCGGCTGTACTGTCAGTGGATGCTTGATGACTGGAAACTTGCACGCTGTGGTCTGGTGAGTGGAGTTTCGAACTGTCTCGGGCAGAGGGAAAAATTAATGCACTGAGAAAACTTTACGAACGCATGGTTAATTCCAGTCATCAGCGAACTGTACCGGTTGGTGGAGGACCATAATTTCATGGGATTTTAAAATTGAAATCATTAGGGCCATTGGAACGTCTACAAACATCTGTGACCGCCAACGGTATGTGCACATCCTTCCCAAAGAAGTACATCCGTTCAGACCCTAAATCCATGCTGATGGACAATGGAACTACACACGAGCATCAGGACTTGATGTTAAGTAATATTTACAGAAGCATTCGTATTGTATTTTCAACATTCTGACCCGATTCCCCATAACTGAAGGAAATGAGACACATATAAGATACTATGTAACGCTCTACCTCAAGAAGAGACAAAAGGCTTCGGAATACAATATCCTAAAAATGGAACGCTTTGCAAGGAGTATGATGTACTCGCCTGTAGCAGAAGCTCGCACTTTCCAGAAGCTCGCACTTTCCAGAAGCTCGCACTTTCCAGAAGCTCGCACTATCCATATCCAGTCGTATTTCTGCAGCCCTTTGCTTCTATGGTGAACGTACCAAGTATTACAATGTTTTACCAGTTTGTCTGTCATCTCAGTTATTTATATTATTTTACTTATATTTTAAGCATCATCATAGAGTATATGTTCTACACTCCTTTATTTAATTTGATATCGTTCATACTTGTAAAGATGGAATTCTGTAGTCCGCATTTCATTGAAGCAATTCCTAGTGTACTTGAGTTACGAAATTTGCTACAATTGTTTGTTCTTGATGGCAACAAAATATTTTACTATTTTTAGTATTTTGGAAAGATAATCATCATTCAGTAATTTAAGTAACCGTAATTAGATTTCACGCGAGTGGTAGCAAATGGTAGTAAATTTGATATTGAATTGATGGAAGCATTCCATAATCTTTGTAAATTTTATATATATTATTAAAAGAATATATTACATTTATTTGTATTACTTTTAAGAAAACAGATTATTGTGACATATTTCCAGAAGCTCTCACTTTCCATATCCAGTAGTATTTCTGCGGCCCTTCACTTGTGTGGTGAACGTACCAAGTATTATACTATTTTACCAGTTTTTCTGTCACCTCAGTTATCTATATTATTTTACTTATATTTTAAGCATCATCATAGAGTATTGATTCTGATCGATATATTTTTTTTCTTTCCTTATAAATTATATTTTAGTAAAATATCCTGAAGTTACCAAAATAGACGATGAAATGATATTTAAATGAAGCTTTTGACCCTAGAAAATATGCATATGGTTAAAATATGCATTCTAAATCAAAGAATTTATTCTCTTAAATACACAGCAGACTTTTTGCTTAAATGAAAGACATTTTTCTTCTGTACTAAAACCAAATCTTCCCACATGCACGATAACCGAAACTCGCCATCGGAAGTAAATCAAAAATAAGCCTTACTAAACCGATTCTGCATCAAATTTTTAAGATCCATTTCCAGTTTTTATGTATTTAAAATGGAAATTCTCATCGGTGTAATGAAAAAAGGTTTCAGAGATTTCCCTTAGGAGATCCCGCATAAGTTGGGGGCGATTCAATAATTTAGTATGCAGTGCATATTCAATGAGGTCGAGGAATCTGACAAATTGATCAGCCCTGATACCACTCATTCCGCCCCCTGTCACTGGTTTCCTTACAACAGACTGCGCTAAATGTTCACTAACGCATAATTAATCAGTAAGATGTTGTAGGATGACATTAGAACGACAAAGGGCGGGCTGCGGTGATTGGTGGGAGACCTGTCTCACAGTAGTCACGGAACACCTATTTTCAGTAGATTTTGTGTTCTGGGGAATGTCTCTAATCGTTTTGAATGATGGATGAATTTTAAAATTAATGCTTTTTAGTGCTTTGATATCGTCCATATTTGTAAAGATGGAATTCTGTAATCAGCGTTTCATTCAATCAATTCCTTGTGCTCTTGAGTTACGAAATTTGTTACAGTTCTTTGTTCTTGATGGCAGAAAAATATTTTAGCATTTTTAGTATTTTCAAAACATAATCATCATTCAGTAATTTAATTAACCGTAATTAAATTTCAATTTCATGCGAATGGTAGCATGTGGTAGTGGATTTTAGAATGAATTAATTTCAGGATTCCATAATCTTTGTAAATTTTATATATATTATTAAAAGAATATATTACATTGACTTGTATTACTTTTATGAAAAGTGACTATTGTGAGCTTTTGAACAAGGAATTTGAATGACTCAATATTCTGTGTCCATATGTTACTATAGGGAATGTTAAGTAACCGATTCAATTCATAATATATCTAATCGGATATTGATATTTAAGTTGATTTTTTAATGTTTACTTTTTGATGTCAATAAATAGAATCAGCTATTTAGGTAAATGTATCAAAAATTAAACCTTGTATTAGTCCTACTCTCATTCTAGAAGCAGCAGACTGATATTAAAATCTCCACTCTAAAATTAAAGCCATACAGACACTTCGCGCCGTTGTTTCGTCCTCCCGGAAGGGATGCCATTTCAAGAATTAAACCTTGAATTATTCTTACTATTATTAATGAAAAATAGTGACTCATTAATTTTGTAATTATAGTAATCGTAATTCAAGGTTTACTTGTTATGAAAATGCGTATAGACCGAGATAGTCTTATGAAAGAGCCGACGCTATGCGTCCTAACAATTGCGGGTTCGGACCCATTTCCACAGTATCTATATGCACGTTCAAATATCGTGGCACTGGTGTCAAGTTAAGAGGTTGCAGTACCAGCTAAAGTGTCGTCCTTCTCATCAGATCACTACAGGCAATAACGAAGACTGTTTGCCAATAGCCATCGTGTAATTACAAAACTGGGCTTTACGTTAAGAAACAACCAAGAACTAAGGCATATGTCATAACCATAATAGAATATTTGAAAAGAGAAATTAGTTTTAAAAGTTTTTTTTAGTTTTTTATTAGTTAATTAAATTAGTTTTTGCCCTTTTTGAAAGTGAAGTTATTAAAAGTATAAACAATCTTATGTTGCTTTCCTTTCTCGACGAAAAAATTTTATATATATATATACATATTAAAGTATTTTCACTTTAAAGAAATATTTTTATAAATATAATTTGAATTTGTTTAAAGTGGTACTTGAGGATATTCGTTTTATGGTTTAATAAATATGGATTATTAATTATAGTACTAGATATTTTAATTCTAGCATGTCGTTGCTCACGTTTGGTAAACAATAACCGTTAAAGGTATTCGCATTCTTAATCGCTGCAAACTCCAAATAAGAGCCCAGACACATTCTTGATCAAAACAAAATCTGCTTCCTTCCTCTTAAAATGCGTTTCAGCAACCATTCATTCTCCACTATTAGCGAGAGAAAATCCTTAATATTAAGACTTTAAATATGGAATACACGGTTCAAAAACGATTTTTGATGGGGAAAGATAAACGACTGGAATTTCTATGGCATCTGTTGCCTCTTTTAAGGACTTCGAAACTCTTATTTAAACACTACAATGAGAGAAATAAATTTTAAGGAGAGCTTATTAAATTGCAACGAGCTCTTGGAAAGAATTTCTAATGGGAAGGCAAAAAATGTTTGTCATTTTTCAACTTTCAGCTCTGCGGTAACTTAATGTAAGTTTTTCTCGGATTTAAATTTGTAAAATACTTTTATTGTAGCTATTGCTCTATGTCTTTTTGGGAAAAAATGTTCCATTTTTTATATTACAATATTAACCCTAGATATATCAACAATGAAAATATACCTATCTGCAATGACTGGTAATATTGAGCGGTGTATAATTAGGAATTGAAAACGGTCAGAAAAGAAAGATTTTCAGATTGAAAAGAAACTTATTCATTTGCATTTTTTAAAATATATATATTGAGGGTTGAGAGTTAAAGCGAAAAAAGTCCATGACATGCATTTCTAAGAAAATAGATTTCAAATTGATTAACTATACTTAAAATTGCAATTAATTTATAATTGCTCTTGCAGCCTGGTGGATACAAATTGAAGTATGGACTTGAATTCATTTGTACATAGAAGATACAGCATTTCTATGTCACCTGGGCAGCATTAGTGGTTTGGTTTGGTTCGTGTTTTATGGCGCAAGAGCCATCTTTGGCTATGCTGTGCCAGAGACAATGCATATATTTAAGACACTTTTATATATTCAAAAACATGTAAAAAGAGATAAAACACCTTTAAATTAGCTTATCTGCACGAATAACAGCAAGAAATAAAAACAGATTGTGGTGGGGATTGTCTCCCAGCAAGTCTTTGAGGTTTATATTAATGCCTCTCAAATGGTTAAGTCTGTACGCATTCAAACTCGGACATTCAATTTAAACATGCTTTACCTTTAAAATGCTTTGGCACTGCAGCCACACGGCTGGGGGTTCTGAACACAATAAGTAATAAGTACGACCTATCCTTAGGCGAGGCAACATGACTTCTTTTATTCGAATCAAACCAGCCAATTTTAATGGTTTGATACAAATATGGAAAACATGTAATTTGTTTGAAGTCTGTTGTTCCCAGATATCTTTCCAACTGTCTATAATTAGATTTTGTGCTGCTCGCTGAGCGTCGACAAGCGGAACAAAGTTTTCTTTCATGAGAAAGGCACTTTTAGCTGCGTGGTCTGCTCTCTCGTTTCCCTTTATAACGCAATGTCCCGGAATCCACCAAAATGCTATGTCAACATATTTCTCTATTAAATAATTACTCAATTCTGCACATTTAGTAACAAAGGGATGACATGAGATGGTTAATGCTTTGAGTGCGTTAATTGCTCTTTTTGAATCCGTGTGCACAATGTATTTATTTCGGCGCATGAACATGATTTTTAATAATGCCAGATATATTCCGTAGATTTCCGATGTAAACGCCGAGAAAAACTGATGCAATCTTTCGGATATGTCTCTGCTCCCATTAACTGCAGTATTAGTGGAAAATAGGCAAAACATGGACCTTGCCCACTTTCACTGTAAACCCTCCATATGGAATATAACAGTAACAGTAATCGAGTTACTAATTTTCGCTAAAATTACAAAGATGAAATTTCTTGTTTACACTTATCACAAGCATTTATTCGGTGTATAAATCATCTAAGTCACTATTTTTGTTTTTTTATGTCTTTCATACTTTTTGATACAATGTTGAAACTTTCAATATTACTTTATTAGTGCATGAAAAATATTTTATTCAATATAATATTTTGTGAAAAGAGGAGAATAAAATTAAAATTTCATATAATTTGTTAAAATTAACCCTCTGAGATCTTTAAGCGATTTCATTCCCAGGACATATTGGTTGTTTTAATTAACAATTATATCTGCATTGTTTCCCAAATTTCCATCAAACCTGAACTAGTCTTGAGTCTTGTGTGCGTTCTGTTCATTGTGCTCATGCGCCTACTTAGGACCGTCAGATCTCCTACATTTTGTGCCCAAAATAGCCAAAACTGCAACTAACTAGCCAAATTCATGTAATACCTAGACTTTGTAGCAGGCTATTGAAGTCTGAACATGCTCATAATTACATTAGAATAGTCTGATTGTGACGAAAATTTTGGAAGCAATTGCCATAAATGCCAAAATTTTACTTTATTTTTAGTTCATTCAAATTCCAGTTAAACTTTCAAAAGATGGCTCAGTGTTGCCTATTCACACATTCCAAAGGTATGTGCTAAATTTGTTAGCTCTAGCTCCAGTGTTCTGCCCTGTAGAGTATGAAAAGATACACATACCCTGACGCACGTTCTCTTTTATTATTTTTAGGATATTTTTCCAGTTTATACAAACAAAAATATTTGTAATTCCACAAATAATTCCACTTTAGTTCAAAGTAAAACTGTTATGAGCCAGTATCTAGACTTATCATTTAATAAATTGGGGTATCTAGTATTTTCCAAGATAGTTACACCCGTGGGAGCAGTAAGCATAACAAATTCTTATAGAAGTTTTAACATTCTTTCAAGAAATATTTTGTGTTCATAAGTCTATCGGAATACAGTATTATTTCTTATCACGTACGAAATATTTACCACACTGGGATAACTATAATAATATAAAATACTAGTTTTTCGTTACAATTCCTTACATGTCTTCTCAATAAATTTTTCACACAAAGCCACAGCTAATACTCCCCTTTTGTTTCTTCCATATATCGAGGGAATAAAACAATATTAAGGTTCTCTTTAGGTCATTACATTTAAATGATAAACTGAAATAAATATATCTTCTTTTCCAACAAAATTGAGTTATTTTTGAAGGTATTTTATTTAAATTTATACTTGAAATTTATATGAAGAAGTATTTCTTCATATACTAAATATACATGAAGAAATTTTACATAAGGAAAAAGAGGCATTGAGTTATTAGATCAGTTTATTAGATTTTATGCGGCATCGAAATAATACCATTTAATGTGACAATTTTATTTTAAAGTGCAGGGGAAGGTGGTGTACCTAGGTCCCATTTTTACTTTTTAATTTTTAATTGGATAATTACTAAAAGAAAGGTAACGAAACAATTTTTTTTCATATTTTAGGCCTTTATACACAACATATATTTTTTGTAGATTTTTTAAAAAAGTATTTCAGTGCATTATTTACAATTTAAAAAAAAGTGCAAATAGGACCAAGGTACACCATGGTGTACCTTGGTCCTGGGTATGGTGTACCTTGGACCAGCTATTTCTAGATTTAAAAAAACTAACCGAATAGTTTGAACATAAACATTTATTGGTATTTTAACTACAGAAAAATGTTAATGAGCACTTTTACTTAATGAGGTCTTAGATTAGACCGAATATAAAATTATTACAGCAACAGTTTCATTCCTATGAGTAGGCTTAACCAACATTGTAATTAGACAAGTCAATTCCAAATGTTAATTTCCGAAGCTGCCTTTCAGATCCTCCAGTCAACACGGGATGTGGTAACTTCCACATTACATCACAATTTTCCACAACATAAGTGGTAGACCATGTAGTGGTCATGCACCAAGGTACACCACTTGGGCATGGTCCAAGGTACACCACTTGGCCATTTCATGGAAAATGGCTGACTACTAAATTGAGGTTAGACTTAACATAATTTCTAACACATGTGATTATAGCTAAAACTGTGCTTTATAAGTTAGGCATTTTACTATAAAGCAATTTATGCATATTTAGGAACTATTAACACAAAATTCAACAGTAAAAAATTACTTTTGATGGGTCAATTCCCTTTTTCAGGATTCATTCATTTAAATGAGCACCTTGACAAATAAGTTCAGGTACACTGGGACCTCTGGTGGCAAGTGTACAAAATACATATAACATTTTCGATACATTTACACAGATGGCGCTAAAATCGGCATAGGTTCAAGGTACACTTATGTCCAAGGTACACCACCTTCCCCTACTATTTAGTACCGATATGTATGAAAAACATTCATTAGGATAAACATTTTATCTAAACAGCTGTTTTCATATCCCTTGTATCTGATTAATAAATTTTCTCATGTACGTGTTTTTATAAACAATGTCAGCTGGCAACTTGCAAGCTTTTCATTAATTCAACCCATCGAGTAGCCTCGATTATTATGGGATAAAAAATATTGTTAAATTTTCAGGAATCATTTAAAAGTACATTATAGATAACATAGATTTTTACTGTAAAATAATAAAAGGTTCACTGTTTGCACAAAACTACATCTTCATTGACATTAAAAAGGAATTGCTGTTTAACAAAATGGCATACTACGATATGCTTGAAAAAAATTCTTTATGGCAATTTTCTCTTCTAAACAGCTGTTTTCCTATGCCTTGTAACTAATTAATAAAATTTCTCATGCATGAGTTTTTTCATATACAATGGCAACTTGCATGCTTTTCGTCAATCCAACCTGTAGAGTAGACTCGATTATTACTGAATAAATAATTCCATAAATTTTTCAGGAATTATTTAAAAGTACATTATAGATAGCATAGATATTTACTGTAAAATAATGAAAAGTTCACTGTTTGCACAAAATTACATCTTCATCACATTAAAAAGGAATTACTGTTTAACAAAATAGCATACAACGATATGTATGAAAAAAATTCTTTACGACAATTTTCTCTTCTAAACAGCTGTTTTCCTATCCCTTGTAACTAATTAATAAAATTTCTCATGCATGAGTTTTTTCATATACAATGTCAACTGGCAAGTTGCATGCTTTTCGTCAATCCAACCTGTAGAGTAGACTCGATTATTACTGAATAAATAATTCCATAAAATTTTCAGGAATTATTTAAAAGTACATTATAGATAGCATAGATATTTACTGTAAAATAATGAAAAGTTCACTGCTTGCTCAAAATTACATCTTCAGTGACATTAAAAGGGACTTCCTGTTTAACAAAATGGCATACAACGATATGTATGAAAGCATTCTTTATGACAATATTTACTTCTAAACAGCTGTTTTCCTATCCCTTGCTTCTGATTAATAAAAATTCTCATGCATGAGTTTTTTTAAATACAATGGCAGCTGGAAACTTGCATGCTTTTCGTCAATTCAACACATAGAGTAGCCTTGATCCTTACTACATAAAAAATTCCATAAATTTTTCGGGAATCATTTAAAAGTACTTTATGGATAACAAAGAATTTTTCTGTAAAATCCTATAAGGTTCATTATTTGCACAAAATTACCGTTTCAATGATATTAGTGAGGACTCCCAGTTTATTGAAACGACATACTATGATATAATATAATTTGATTTTGCTATAGTCTTCTTTTTCCAGTTTTGAATTTGCTCATCAAAAATTAAATTTGGATTATTTGATTAGACTTTCAAAACTGATTCCAACCTAAATTTTGTTCAGCCTCCAAATAAATGTTTGTACAATGTTAATTTTTCCCTTGCTAGAAAAAAATGGAACACAAATTTTTTATGTCTTTTTTAAGAGACAAAATCCTTATTTTCAATTTTAAAATGCACATTTGTACAATAATTCATGTCAGCTAGATTTTCTATTTTTTTCCCGACGTAAATCCTATTTTATCATCAGTTGCCTTCCAAACAGTAATATGACACGATATTTATTGTTCATTGTTCTATTCTTTTGCGTCTAAGGATTCTCTGTTTCATCTAAAACAACCTTATAAGCATGCAAATCATCCTGGCATTATAACTTTACTTATGAAAATTATGTTTATAGGACAGGCCTTGCATTTCTCAGGTGATTCTTCGAAACACTTAACTTTGTGTCTTACCTAATTGTGTGCAATACATGCTACTCCAGGTATCAAGGCGGTCGACTTCGTGAGTATGATATGATTTTCCTTTTTTTATTGTAACACTTGTATTGTGAATATTATTAATCTTATCTGTCATATATTTCATCTTTGGAGATGTTTCTTGGTGTAAAGTAATAGAACAGTAGGTCAAATAATTTTTCCGCTTACAAGGCAAATATTCAATAACTATACGTCAAATATTTTTCAGTTTTGATTATAGAAAACAAACGTTCCAATAATGATAGGTTTAGATCGGTGGTTGCGAACCTATGACCCGCAGGTCAGACACTGACCCACGATGGCGTTTTAAATAACCCACGTGGTGATTTTCATAAGCTCATTTCTTATATTGTAAAATAGTTTATATTGTAATGCAGTTTTTGTAATGCGTATCGTCTCTCGATTTTTGTTTGTAAATATTTGGTTTTAAATGCTATTGATTTTAATTTGGTTATCTTTTGCGTGTGTTTTGTGCTTTTAATGTTTAGTTTTTGCTCTTTGAGTTTTTGCGTTTTTTGTTTTTGCTTTTATCTTTTTGTGTTTTGTGTTTTTGCTCTTAACCTTTTTGTGTTTTTAATGTTAAGCTTTTTGTGTTTTGCGTTTTGTGTTTTTAATGTTAAGCTTTTTATGTTTTGCGTTTTGTGTTTTTAATGTTAAGCTTTTTATGTTTTGCGTTTTGTGATTTTGCATTTTATCTTTTTGTGCTTTGTGCTTTTGCTCTTTATTTTTTTTTTTGGTACACTGTTGTCAGCGATGATTTTTAAATTGTTCTGCTCACCCCTTGGGGTTCTATGTAAACTCTTTTTTGATGTAGTTCATGTCTTTTGTTTTATTTTTCCCCTCCGGTCTGTGGAAGGCCTTACATCCTCCTGGGTAGGCTGGGCCGGAGCGGGTTGTAAATAAAGAAAATAAATAAATGTATTGTAAAATATAAAACAGACAATTGAAAATATTAATATACAAATATCTAATGTCGTATTTATAAAAAAAATAATTTCAAGTGGACGTTGGTTAACTGATTTTCTGTCTTATCATTGCACCAGTGTATGACTCATGACAGTGGGTTATAAACTTCATATTCGTTGCATCGTAGAATGGAAATGTACCAGCTCACAATTATTTCAGATTATTGGTACCCTTTTTACAAGTGCAATCACTGACTTAGAGGCCCAGGGGCTAGTACTAAAATATAGTGGACAAGATTTGACACACTTTTCAAAAAAGTTCGCCGCCTGTGTTTTAGATCATAAATAGTATACAAATACTATTCCCATAACCATTGTTCATTATCAGATTTCAATTTAGATTATAAAAGGCAAATATTCCTATAATGATAGGTCAAATGGTTTTTTCGTTTAAAGGGCACAGGGCAGATATCCCCATAAAGATAGGTCAAATAATTTTGAGTTTAGATCGCAGTTGGCTAATTAGCTATTATATTATTATATAACTTTACTGTAAATGATTGATGTTGTTGCATGAATTGATTCAACATGTAAAGAAGTAAATTTATTTTTTCATTTTTGGAGACACATTACCCAAAAAATTGTAAAAATCTCGATTTTCGTTTTATTACCTTATTTCATTGCTCTTATCTTTTATTTAATGTATCAAAATTTCAAATTTCTACCTTTAATATTTCAGAAGTTATTTATATTTTTATTTGCAATGAAAAATGAAAAGCATGCACAAATTACAACTTAAAATGGCTTTTCTCCTCGTCGGATTTTTCTTTACTTTCATGTTTGCAAAAGGAAAGGCTTTTTCCCTTTTTAAGATAGAGTTTTCAAATTTGTTGTACCTGTTTATTGTTGTGTATATGATAAATATATGCATGCACTAAGCATTCAGTTGCTTAATTTTTTTATATACAAGATATAGATTGATGTACGCCTAAATTTCCTCGTTTTTCACTACATAATACAGTAAAAAATCTCTAATATTGGATGCACCTTAAAATCCATGCACAGTTTTGTGTAATATGTTTCAGTGAATCTACGAATAAAATTTGAATAAAAAATATTCATATTTGATAAAGTAGCAGAGAGTTTTAAAAAATTCAATTTTTCTTTAAAAAATTGAAATTTTAACTAAACAGGCAGAACAAAATGAATTTTTTCTCTTCACGATGGCTTCATATGATTTTTCAGTGTCAATAGTATCAAAACATTTGCAATAATACTTCAAATAAAAAAATGCGAATGTAATGTGTCCCCTTAAGAAATTCAAATTAAAATATGAGTAGCCCTTAATTTACCCGGTAGATCGATTCTCTGTAAATACTGTGTGAATTGAAATCTTGTAATTGAGATCCAAATGCCACTCTGAAAACAAATATGTAAAAAATTTAACATATATTTATGAAACAGTACTATAATCAGAAAAATATCAGATGATTAATGTTAATTTAGGGCTGACATATTGTTTTGGATCGTCTACGGAAAAAGTTATGGTTTATACAAAAATATCTGGACTTCAAAAAAACTACGTTCACAAGCCAATGTTGCGTCATAGTACCAGCCAAGAGGGCGCTAGTGGGGACCCTTCTTTTATTTATTATTTGTTTTTATTCTATATTTCAATTTATATCCCTTTACACTCGAGAGTTGACTCTCATTCACCATTCTAGACGGTGCATCATTTTGACTTTTCTTGATTTCGTTGGCTATAAAACTACCTACAAGGCTTTAAGAAGTTGTAGAGTGCTTTTTCAGGAAAATTGAACCTACGCACACATATTTTTTACATTCCAAAGCAATAATATGAGCTCCTGTAAATCAGTGAATAATTATGCATCTAATTACTTTTTCGAGTGCAAAGGAATACTGCTAATTTGCTAAAATAAACCCAGACTCTTTTGCGAATTTTTATAAAATTAAATTAAAAGATTGCACAATCTTTAATATTTCTACATGTCGGAGGTAAAAGGCACCATGTCACGTAAATGAAATTTCACAGAAGAGCAAATTAAAAGTGTTTGCCTCTAAACAAAATGTCGTATGATGCCTTTCATGAACGAGCGAAAGTGCTACAATTTAAAATGATATTTGTGTCACCGTTATTCAGAGAAAATGAGTTAAAACTGGTATCAGTAATTAAATTTGAAGTTAAAATTTTCTTAATAACATTTTTTCATCATTAAATGGTCTCTATGTATCTAGCGGAAATAAAAGCTGACTTGTTCATCCGGTTTTAATAATTTTTCTTTTATAACTAAAATAATTAATTCTAATGAGAATGCCAATGAGTATTCTATAACAAAAATTGGAATTGCAATGCATTAAAACTGTTATTAAATGCAGACAGCGAGCGTATCTATTTCATGTCAACTAACGGAGGGTTAGATCACAACCGGACAACACATACACACATTGATATAAATACCTCTTCTTGGAATAAAACCCTTTTTATTTTATACAAATTTCGTTACTTAAACTTATTTCTCAAAAAATACATCAAACATGATTTCAGATTACTTCCACAAATCATATTTCCCATTACAATTTTAAAAATGAAATATTCCGATTTGCCACATCATTCCACAATCCTTTTGAGAAAACTATAAATCTGAATACCTACACTTTAAAACAATCTTTACGTGAAAGAATAACATCATATAAAAATTTAATATGGAAATCTCAGATCATACAGCTTTCTTTCCTGTGCAAGTTTCAAAGATTGCATTTCTAGCAGTAATATTTTATTCAACCCCCATAAAGCAATTTCATGTATTTACTTTGGAAATTGAAGGAATGCGTATCCAAAGATTGGTAGATATGCTAACTGATATTTCCTTGCATGTGATCCAGTATCCATATTATCCTACTGTTTTCGATTACGAGCAGAACTTATCCATTTTTATAAACGATTTCATAAATTGCTCGGAAATTCGAGAAAGATGGTTATTTATAAGATCAGAATTTTTTTCGGATCTCTTCAATCTTCAGTCTCGGAGGGTATACTCGGGTTGTAAAATGGCAGTTAATGGAATGCCGATCTGGAATTCAAGAAGTAAATAGATTATTTTTCCACTCCCACGGTTATTTTTGAGATTTCTTCAGTTGTGTTTTATACTTTGTGAAGCAAGCTTTTTCTGTTCCAAAAAATGTTGTTCTTTGCTAGAAAGAAACATTAGATACATTTCAGAGAGTAATTCGATTTCATTATTATGCGCATTCCCATTGTATGCGAGACAGCATTCAAATATCTGTTGCATTTATGAAATCTTTTTAAATGTCAAAAATTGTAGATATAATGCATTTCTTTAGTAAATCAGTTTTGAATACTCGAACTGCGTGCTTTAAATCATCTGATCATTAAAATGTCGAATATCCTTTTTTTAATATAATATAACGTAACTATTTAAAGATACTGGACAATACTGCGAGTTATTTGACTTTCTGTAAATAATTTATATTTTACTTTGCCCTGAGATTGCAAAATTGTGTATTTAATTCACCTTATAAAAAGATCATCCTTTTTACTGTCTGGTTTACGAAGTATGCATCTATAAATTTGCTAAGCTTCAAAAATTCCATCCTTATTTTTAGTGCAGTTTCTACGCTTCAGTCAAAAAAGATGATTTCTTAAATTATGTCCGCCTAGCTGTCGGTATAAATGTAAACAAGCTAATTTAAAATCCAAAGAGTGAGATGGAATGAAATTTGGACAGCAGCCCTTCAAAAATAATTTTATATATGCATCAAATGTTGAGCAAATCTATGAAAAAGAAAATGTATTTTATTTCATATATTTTGCATTTTATTCTCTTAATTATGATGCTACACTAAAAAAAGATATTTACAAGTCTTTTATACATCTATTATTTAATTTAAATATAATATTTATTTATATATAAATACGGATTTTTTAACATGAGCATTTTCATTCAGCGTGAATAATATATATAAATTATTTATTTCGCTTCTTTACATAAGTAAAAGAATCAGTGATATATCAAAGGAAAGATGTGTCAACACTGGCTTTCGTTATTCAAAATTAAGCCACATTTACAGTTGCAACTATAATTATTTATTTTTAGTTCATTCAAAAATAGAACTAAAAATAATTTATGAGATTACTGCCTTTGTACCTTATATTATAGGTTTCCCCTCGCTATCGCTACTACTACTAGAATCCCAATGATTATTAAACATATCTGGTGAAAGTTTTCGCAAAAAAAGGTTTTATTTCTTCGTTATTTAATTTTTATACTGAAAAAAATATATTTGATTTCATGATACTGTTGGGAACAATTTCAAAATAATTCAAACAATTTCAACGGAATAGTTCCTTCTTTAACAAATATAATTAAACCTCTGTTAGCCACAATATCTAATAGAGACGAAAGCAGTCTGCATCTGTTGGCTATTTGTAACGCATTGGAATTTGAATTTTTCTTATAGAATATTGATTTACAGTTGCATTAGGACTAATTTTTACAGTTATAAAGGAAAAATTATCATTACCGACTGAACATTTCATAGAATTCATTTTATATCCTGGAAATACATAACTATCATTTAAGGAAGGAAGAGATTAAGACTAAAGGAGAGTTAAAAATATTTCAGTCTTCGGGCAAATTCCTGCAAACTGCCAATAAACAAATTCAGTTTTCAGTTGTCTTATTTTCCTACAAAGGTAAACACAAGACAACATACGTTTCTCACGATTTGTTGAAGTAAATTTACATATGACATGAAATCTAACCAATCATTTGAAATTACAATCACCTTAGAACTCACAAAACAACATTAAAAACGTCCAATAGGGTCACTGTCTGCCTCTAATTGTAACACCTTGGCCTCATAGTCCATTGTAACACCATCACCTCAAAGGCAGAAAACAAATGAAGACAAAAACTCGCTAAATAAAAAATTAGCCATATCTCACGGAACAAGGCATTTGACCTCCATGTTCCGGAGGATCGACACCACACTCTATTTTAAGGTTTGTTATAATATTTCTGTTAAAAATTCCACGAGAAATGAAAATGGTTTATTTTTTATTCTTTAATTTTTCTACAAATCAATGCTAATCAAAATTGCATTTGATACCATATTACCGTCGAAAACAAGTTAAAAATTCAAATCAACGAAACAGGTAAATCTTGAAAGTATTCTAACTAACAAAACTGTTTCAATCTTCGGCGAATTGAAGCCAACTTCTAAGAAAAGAATTCAGATTCTAGATGTTTTATGTTCCTACAAAGAAAAGCATAATACAGCGTACGTTTGTCACGATATTGTTGAAATAAATTTTCATACGGCATGGAACCTAACCAATCATTTGAAACTACAATCACCTTAGGACCCACAAAACACGATTAAAAACGTACAATAAGGTCACTGTCTGCCTCTAATTGTTACACTTTGGCCTCTTAGTCCATTGTAACACCATCACCTCAATGGCAGTAAACAAATGATGACAAAATCTTGCTAAATAAAAAAATAGCCACACAGAACAATCTCACAGAACAAGACATTTGGCCTCCATATTCCGGAGGATCGACACAACACTTTATTATAAGGTTTGTTATGGAAATCTATATCATTCAAAGAAATCCAAAAAACTAAGATAAACTCAGAGGGAATCGAATTAAACAAACAAGGAATCCATTCTAGTCCATTTTATCAAGGGCTAAGGACTTTATTCGAAATGGATTCAAAATAATTGGGACATTTTTCTGTAAGAAGCTTGCATTACGCCAAATATAGCTTCTCTTAGCCCGAAATTTCCCAACAAAAAACAAAGGAGATATATACATCAAAAAGCATTATTTCAAGAGAGAGAAACAAAACAAAACACAAATAGAAGGAAAGAGAATAGGAAAAACAAAACACAAATATAAAAACGCTAATAAGATTGATTTAAAAATATCAGCCATCTGACTTTAAAGATGAAGGTTTGTTATAATATTTCTATTGAAATTTCCACGAGAAATGAAAACGTTTTTATTTTTTATTCTTTAATTTTTCTACAAATCAATGTATTTGATACCATATTACCGTCGAAAACAAGTTAAAAATTCAAATCAACGAAACAGTTAAATCTTGAAAGTATTCTAACTAACAAAACTATTTCAATCTTCGACGAATTGAAGCCAACTTCTAAGAAAAGAATTCAGCTTCCAGATGTTTCATGTTCCTACGAAGAAGAACATAACATAGCGTACGTTTGTCACGATATTGTTGAAATAAATTTCCATATGACATGGAACCTGCAGAACACGATTAAAAATGCCCAATAGGGTCATTGTCTGTCTATAATTGTAACACCTTGGCCTATAGTCCATTGTAACACTATCACCTTTACGGAAGCAAACAAATGCTAACAAAAAAACCCACTGAATAAAAAATGAGCCATGTCTCACCGAACAAGACATTTGGCCTCCATATTCTGGAGAATCAACACCACACTCTGTTTTGAGGTTTGATATAAAAAAGGAAAGAAGGTTATTTTTGATGCTCGCAATTTTGTTGAAGTGTGACCCATTTAGAGTCAGTCGAATCTTGGGGCCGGGGAGGCATTCTTTACGCGAGATTTTGATTAATGGCCCCAGTCTGCAGGATATGACATTTGGGACCCATCCATTCTAGTCTCCAGACGTTCTTGGGGATAAGCACCTTCATTCCCAGTCGAGAATGTCGACTGCATGCTGATCTTCAGTTCCGAGAATGCTGAGGTGGGAGGAGTTTTAGCGATGAATTTATAAATAATAAGTATAAAAACAGTATTGATGACCTCACTAATAAATATATTAAACATTGAAGTGTTGAAGTATGAGTAGGTAGTATGAAAACAAGTTTTTATCTCTCTATTAAAAAATAAATAAATGGTAACCACAGTTTCGTTAAAAAAAAAGTGAAAATTATAATAAAATGTGCTCGTATGAGAAACAAAAATATCCGATAAATCGAAAGTCCAGAATCGTAATCTAAAGCCCATAAAGAATAATAGTCCAAAAGGGGGGATGGCATGGAAGCACTGGGAAATTCAAATTAATGGAGAGAATTTATTTGTTGATTTAATTTCAATACTTCTATTTCATTTAATTTCTTTATAAGTCATAACTAATAAATAATTCGCTGATTCATGTAGTTCAAAACATATTGTTTCAGTAAATATTTGCTTAAGAACTTCATCAATATTGATTCAATACCTTGATAGACAAATGATTATTCAATGGGTATTTAATTATATGAGATAATTTAATTTTAACACTCTTTACTTATTTAGTTACTTTATATGTCATAGCTCTCAAATAATTCATTAATTTTTACTGTTACAACCTATTATTTAAAAACAGCATGTTAAATATTTGCTTTAGTTCATCAATACTGGTAAGATTACACGCACTGCCTTCAATATCTTGGTGTAAACTAATGCTCGTTTGATGGATTCTTGATTAAGTCTCGAAATAATTCCTTAATCTCTCACCATCAGATACTTTTGAGTCTGATTAATGTTTTAACAATTTGTTACTTGATGTAAAACATGTCTTCCTCGGTACATGGATTCAGTATTTCATTCTTCATAAAATATTCTGTCAGCTGTCTCTTCCATGCATATAATTTATGATATAAATTCTAAACGTTCTATGATAGTAAAAGAAAGAAGTATTCATTTTCTTCCTACCAAATCTTAAATGATCTGGAATCATCTATACAGAGGCTTAAATAACATGATGATGTCCTTATTACATGTGGCATTTGCTATTTGTGTATCAGTGAATGAAAAAAAAGAAAAACAATAAATAACTATAAAAACAAATTCAAAAAATATGAATGCAGTTTTTCAATCAGTAATTATTCGCTATTGAATCTCACAGCATTCATTTTCAGACCACTAAATAGTTCCTAAAATTATATGTGTCTACTAATTAAGAATCCTTTGATTGGAACTTTTTACAAAGTTGAAGTTTCATATGGAGTTAAAATATACATTTTGTTGAGATAATTATTTTTAACTTTAAAGATGAAATGGTTTAAAAGTCGTTCCATAATTTAAACAATTGATTTAAAATTACTGATACTATTCTATTTTAAAAGGTACTGATTTTGTTTCGCTTACAAGATATGGAGTTCATAGACCCCATGATTATAGAACTGTCATATTAAAATGCAATTTTTATTCCATTTCGAATATGGAATAGTAGTATTGGCTTGATTATTCCTCTTAATTTCTTAGTTTTATCTAGTTATCTCGTTATTTCGTTTAAGAAGGAACCGAAAGGAGTAAGACGGCGAAATTCTTTCAAGGATATTATTTTTTTTATTTTTGAAACGCTATTCCCTTCTCAATATGTTAATTTTAAACTCAATAATTAATAAAGTAAGAAAAGAAAGTTTTTCTTTCATAAATAAATTAGAATATTTTTTAAGTTGTTTAATTTTAAATTGATCGAAACTTAATAATACTAAATGATAATTAAGTTCAACATGTAAAAGTTTCATTACTCTTTTCCTGAATAAATAATTTCATTTATATGCATATAAATTCTTATAAAGTATTAAAATATTGCTTCTCAAATTTTATTTCACACTTTATTATTAAACCACGACTTTTCAAACTGCTACTGTGCAAAAATAATGCATACATAAAAGTAAATATTCTTCCAGAATTATACCATGAACACAGATGGAACGGAAACTAGTTGCACAAATTCATAATCCTTTATTAATTGAAAGGCGTCGCGTCTGCAAACGGATTACTTACAAAAAGCAACACTACTCCAGACCAATAGTTAGACATTCGGAATCGCTGGATCTTAAGGTGCACCATCTGTTGTTCATTAGCTTTCTCTGACGAACAACGAATCTTGTGTCAATATCTCATTAATCTGAAATATGGGCAACACTTGCCGAGAGGATAGATCAGAGGTACGGGTCGTCAAAACGGCGGGACTCAGCAAATTGAATCTGAGGATTGCTTCTACAGATAATCGGACTTGACACTCGCTTAATTTTACCGAAGGCGGATGTCAGATCCCACGAGGCTTTTCGTAGATAACATTTGCTGGGACGATTCGCCATTGCTTCTAATGAAGGTGCAATGAGGAATTTTGAAGGAAGCAACTGTTGCCACTCGTTGATGGTAAATAGTGTTATTGTTTTGATAGGATTATCGAAGGAAAGATCTCACAGATTCTTCAGATATGCATTTTTGATGTTTACCTTGAAGGTTCGTTGTGAGAAATGTTTGAAAGATGTGTTGAATCGCATGTTGTGCGATTTATTAGATATCTCGTTGGAATAATATGGGATTTATATTAATTATAAAGTAGGGATTATAAATTGAATACTCTAATCATAAGATAAAAGTTCATCCAACATTCTTCTAGTTTTACTTCCAACAAACAAGGCGGGATTATTAAATAGGCAAAGTATGCAACTGCCTATGATCCCTGTAACTTTAGGAGGGCCTCGAGATTTTGTTTTATTTACTTATTTATTTTTGCGGCACTTTCAGAATAAATTAATTTTGCGTTTTCATTAAATTTACAAAGACCGTGCACTCGATCTTATTCAAATTAAAATCAAGTATTGTTTAAATTTTAGAAGATTATTCTAACAGCATTCCTAATTAATTACTTTCTGGAAGTTTTATATTATATTGTTTCATAATTCTAAAGAAATATACTGCTTTCTAATTTAAAAAACTCTCTGATTCTATAAGTAAACAATATTTAGATTTGTTAAAAAAAATTTTTATGATTTTATTTTACTTAAAATTACTTTTAAATTTTAATTCTGAATTTTTTATGAGTCATATACTGAAATTAACTCTCTCGAAAGTGATCCGCAATTAAATGTTTTACTATTTCAGCTCGTCAAAATTTGTTACTTAAAACTTCTTATATAGAGATTAAATTAAAATCAATACTAAAATATCTGGTTTTGGAAGTTGGAGAAGATCAAAGAAGGTCCCGAGACTTATGTTGCCCAAGGCGAACCAGAGGGCTTAATCTGGCCCTGGAAACAACATAGTATAAGAGATATTAATAAGGATGGACTTTTGTTTTCTTATAATATTTCAGTTTTGGTTGCGGTTACTTCAATATTTTCAAAACATTTAAATTTCCTTGAGATTTACGAACATCTGACAAATCAGTCAAAGTACTTTGAGTACTTACAAGCAACCGTAATTTTAAACATGGACGTACTTATACTAATGGGAATCAAATACCATTTTATGGATTTCGATTCGTTACAAAAAAATAAACCTAAATGCGTATAATTTGCCGTCAAAAATCAAATCATCAAGAAAATGTAATGCAATAATGATTTTTTTTGGAAAATGCAGCAATAGAATTCTTTTCTGTATTACTTTGCGAAAGCAGGCATATTTCAACATGTTATTTTGAAGTTGGTTGCTTATTGCATAACTACATCATACGCTACTAAATTTCATTTGCTTAAAATCATAAAATAATTCTTTCGTTGTTAATTATAATTAATTCCTAATAACAGCTACTAGAATATACATTGTTCGCAAACAAATCAAATATCGTTTTTAACTAGTAGGCCACACAACACAAAATTTTACGCTCAAAAGCAAGATTAAACTGATAACTTGATTTTAGTTCAAAGATTTTCTTTAATCTCAAAATTCATAAGCATATATTTATAAGGATGCGATATTGCAAAAGACAAAAAGAAGATAATACAATAAGAAGGACCTTAAACTAGCTGCTCGAAGAAATTATCATCTACAAAATAATATGCAAATTAAATATTTACAGATGGCTTAACTGCAAAGAGAAAAAATGCTTAAAACTTGTTAGACACTCAAAATACTGAATCTTAAAGACTGGCATAATCTTTCACTTTATTTTTCTGACAGACAACGAATCTTATGTCAATCTATATATTTGAAATAAGTTGCCAAAATCATGAAATAGTCCCCCAACCCCAACCACTGGACCTATTTTGACAATTTTTTATTTCATATGGAAGCTTACGATCCCTAAATATATTATCAAGGGTCTCTTATCCACAATAACCTCCATTTGTTATATAAATCAAAAACACTACTCCACTGTTCATTCACTATGAGGAAAAACCATCAGACAATTCCCCAGCCCAAACCACTGCATCGTTTTAGATCATTTTCAATCATAATGAAAGCTTATCACCTCTAGTATCTCATCAAGGGTCACTTTATCCCCACCACCCTTCAATTCCGAGAGAAATCGAAAAACCACTACTCCACCACTCTATGGGGAAAAACCATCAGAAAGTTCCCCAGCCCCAACCACTGCACCAAATTTTGACAATTTTTATTTCATACGAAAGCTTATGACGTCTGGATATGTCATCAATCGTCGTCTGAGACCCACTACCCTCCAATTTTGAGACATATCACAAAATAAAATTTTCGCAGAGTCCCTTAGCCTCTAAATCGCCAATTTATTTCTCCAAGTTGCAAGCATAGAAAAAGGCTATTAATTCTACAGGGCTAACATCTGGTCGCCGAAGGCGGCTGGATCTCAATGATCTGAAAGAAGGGCAACATTTCCCGAGGGGAAGATCACAGGTACAGATAATCCAAACGACGGACGCAACAAACCGATTCTGAGGATTGCTTCAGCAGATAACCAGGCTTGACACACTCGTAATTTTACTGGAGGCATACACCAGATCTCACAAGATTTTTTGTAGTAAGGCACAAAGCGAAATTTAAAAGGAGGCGACTGTTGCCAATCGTGAATTGTATATATTGCTCTAGCGTTGACAGGATTATCGGTGAGAATATCTTATATACAAGGTGTGACCAATAAGCAGGGTGAATGATGAAATAATTCTGACAATGAGTAGGCCTCACATAGACACTGTTTACAATCCTTCAAAATAGTCCCCGTCGTACGCTATGCACCAACGAAAAGGTGTGATGAAATCGTCGAAAGCTCTTCAAAACTCCTGCACTGGTACAACCTTCCATTCCCGTGTCACAGAAGCTCGTCCCATGTCCATCCAACCGGCTCAGTTGCTGTCATGACATCAGGCACGGGGAAATGGGGTGGCGTTCTGTCACAACGGCTTGAATGTGAGTAATGTCTGTAAATCTCCGTTCATTTAGAGCCACTTTAAGTTTAGGAAACAGGAAGAAGTCAAGTGATGACAAGTCTGGGGAATATTGTGGATGGGACTGCTCAGTAACCCCATGTTGAGCCAGAAACCGCTTTGCAATTGTAGCGGTATGCGGCCGAGTATTGTCGTGTAAGAGAAAGCAAGAGCAAGGTTCTTCAGATGTGGCTGTACACGACGAATAACCAAACTTTAAACTATTTTTATAACTTTCTAAACCAGGCGTACACAGTCTTCAAGATCACGGTGTCATCTCCATACATCTACTTCAGCATTGCTTGACTTTCGCCTCCTGATTTACCCAATTAGTACATGAATTTCAAACTGATTATCTGCTCCCTGACACACCACAAAACCACCGCACAGACAACGGTCGATAATTAATTCATCAAGAATCATAAGCGCACGGAATCAAACATTACTGTTATTTGAATGTTACGGAACACGACGAAGATGTTGCTAATAATCGGGTTGTTTCCATTGTAGATTTCAGGGGTAATTCACCCTACTCTTTGGTCACACCATGTGTTTTTCAGATATGAATTAAATTTTATTTGTCGTGGTATTTTGTTTTAAGGTAACTTTGGAACAGTCGTTCGATTTTTCTTCAAACATTTTAATAGATATTCCCTTTTAATAATATGAGATTTATTCAAAATTTTATATTGATGCATAGATTTAAAAATGGAACCCTCTATGCTATAACCTGAAAATGATGAATATTAATCATTTTTCAAGTTAACTTCTGACATATGTAATGAAAACATAGTTTTTAGAATTATGTGGATTGAAGTCAATATCTCAGATTTATTTGTTTCATGTTCTAAAAAGTTTTCTTTCAGAAAAAATGAAATTTTGCCAACGTATAATACATTTGCTCTGAACGACGAGAAGGACAATTGGTTCGTGACGAAATATCGCAATTAGAAATATCTTTCTAATTGATATTTAAAACACAGCAAACATCCCTGAAACATGGCATTCTGATAAAATGATCCCAGAAATTCTGACACAAAAATTTCAAAAGCCGTTCTTGAATAAAGCACTATAAGAACACTTTTCTCAAATGATACGACTCTGAATGAGCAAACTCTGACACTTCTCGTGAAGTAAAATTTTTCTGTCACAATGTTTTACTGAGTGTTCATTTCACTTCGAATAGGTCCGATACAACACGAAATGAATGTTATGGGTTACAATATGGTTAATTACATTTATTATAATGAGAAAGCCAATTCATTCATGAGAAAGTATCGCCATTACAAATATATTTCTAATTAATATTTAAAATACAGCAAACATCCCTGAAACTTGGCATTCTGATAACGTGGTCCTAAAAACATTATGAGAAAATTATACGAACACTGTTCTCAAATTATAGACTCTGTTTGGACACACTCCTATACTGTTCTTGTCGCAGAATTTTTCTGTTGCACTGTTCTACTGAGATAAAAGTCTTCATTTCGCTTGGCACAGTTCCAATATAACACGAAATGAATTCTTCGGGCTGCAATATGGTTAATATCATTTCATAATACTATTGATTTATTCAAAAATAAAACTTATTAATGAATGCTTGACACAAAAATGTAGGATAGTTTTATGTATCTCATCTGAATATTTTCTCCCCCACAGACCTGCCTCCCACCCAACAACGTGATTATTATCGAACAGGCCTTAAAAACTCAATCGTCTTGGCAATACTGAGGAACGATTTACATAAAATCGCAGTGGAATATCTCTGACTTCAAAACCATAGAATGTTACATTTTAAATTTCATCACAACTTTTATGTTTCGCTCCGTAAGGTCCAAGCCTGCTCATAGTGCCAAAGAAATATGTTTGCAAAATTACTAGTGGGAAATCAGTGTCTTCCAAATACACAGCAGAATGTAAAATTTTTCATGTCCTGACATTTTTTTATTTCACTTATAAATTTTTTGGGACTTGCTGGTATGTATATTTTTCGAAGCACAAATTTGATATTCAGAGATTAATATTGGTGAAATCACTTGCCAGAAATACTTTTTTATTTCCGTCTGATACACTGCAATTTCTGCAATATGCCAAAACCGTTCTGTTCCGATACGCATAAGAAATTCAAAAATATCCTCACTCCGAATCAATTACCATAAAGGAATCAGGCTTTATATTCTTTCTTTAAGACAAATCTGATGAACATTAAAATAATCCATTCCATTTTCTAACCCATAAAAACGTTTTCACCTTGATATCAAAGAACATACTCGCACGGGTTTTTGACTACAAGTGAAGATTTTAAAACGGTCTATGAATGTCAACAGCCATAAAAAATGTTCATATCCCACTCCCTCATGACAGAAAACAATAAACAACTCGCTTTCATCTCTTCTCCAAGCTGTAACTTTTCTGACGCAATTGTAGAACTTCCCTAAAAAATGGCGGGAAACGAAGACAATGAAGATGAGCAGTAGTTCATTTTCTCTAACCCCGACCAAAGCGCAGAGCGCGTGCGCTCAACCGTAAAAGAATTCAATGCCATTTTGTTGCCGAATGAAATCTGCATCCGGCAAAGGTGAAGGATATTAGATTTTCTATATAAAGCTTATACCTTCTGCTATGGAGTGACATATAGCCAGAAGAAAGCATCTGCTAGTTGGAATTTTTTTCCATAATAATGAAAAGCAGAGGTGAGTCATAAGTGTTATTTTTCTCTTTGTTAAATTTATTTTTAGAAGAAGAAATAGCATTCATTTAAGAATTTTATTTGGTCGTTCACAAAATGTGTGTTAGTGACACAAACTGAAAAATAGTTTTCTAGAAATTCTAGACAATGATGGTACATCAATCATGTTGCGTGATGATATGGAATTTCAGGTAACTAATAATGTTTTGAATTTCAAATGATTTGACAATTTCTTTAAATGGTATGTCTCAGTTTGGAGATTCTCAGAATGTTCGGAAGCTTCTGTCATCAGTTTGTTTAATTCCTACAAGACTATGATTGTAGTTCATTGTACACACGATTGGTAGAATAAGTTATTTTATTTTCCTTGTTTGTTCTTTGAATATCTTTATCATATTAATAAGAAAGGAATCGGGTGTTTCAATTAAAATCATACTTTTGCCAACAGAGAAAAAAATAAATTTAAATGTTCTAGAAATCATAAAAAGTTTTAGAATAATAAATAAATAGAAAAAATTAGCTCCTAAATAAAGCACTTAAATAACATCGATTTGTTAATAATGTACGCTGAGGGAGATTATCTTTTATTTAATTTTAGAAATAAGGATATTAGTTTTACATATACATATTTATTTTTAACAGATGTTTTCCACAACATTCCAAACAGCATTCAATGCTTTTGAATTATTACAATAAATATTTTAATCATATTTCATTACGTTCCTGAAACATTTAAACAATAGCAAAATTTTAATATTTATTATTAAAATAGTGATTATAATTTTATAATTTCAAAATAATATTTTATTAGTACATTTGTAACTTTAACATTATAAATCTTTATTTTAAAAAATGGAAATTTATTTTATATACTATTTTAAGAACCAGCATTTAGCACAAAAATGTTTCATATAATTATAAAATTTTTATATATGTCAATGTTTGTGTACAACGCTTGCGAATATAATACTTTACTTTGCACTGTTTATATAAAAAACTTTTAAAACCAAGAAACTGACTCTGCACATGAAACGCTGTAATAATTAAATTATAAGAATAACACATGCGCTGTTTCCACGTTAACACAGTTAAAGTTAAGTACGATTTGACGTGTAGAGACCTCACTTTATCTTATGGCACAAAACTGAAACATATATTTCCTCTCTCATGACGTGACTTGGTTTCATTTTTTAAAGTTATTTTTATTCTATGCTTTTAAATTAAAACATTTAAAAATAATTAAAAATGTTGATTCATTTCTCAAGGAGATATTATATCAAAACACATTGACTTAAAAGATAGCTTCGTTAATATCTTTTTCAATCATTAAAATCCATTACAAAATTAGAAATTATTATAGCATGTGAGGATTCTATTATCTTAATCTAATTTCGTATTCTTTTTTAAAATTCAAATTAGTCATTACCATTATCTATTGGAATTTTAATGTGAAATAATTTCTTTCCCATTTAGAAAATTCGTAAACACCGTCTGACATATTGGTCGAATTATCGTCTCAAGTTTTAATTTCGATAATATTAATAACCCGATGAGTATGGCTCAGATTCATAATGCAAGGTGTTTAGAAATAATTCAACAGATATAAAAAATACAATAGAAATGTATTTTAAAAAGGTATTTTGAAACTCTTTACATAGATGCATCATTGTTTAAAGAGATTTATTTTCATGATGGCGATTTTTTTTAATTCTTTTTTTAAGGTTGAAATTAGCATAGACTAGTTAAAATACAATGCTGGAATATTGTCCGATCATATAGTGGTTTCATGTTAAAATGTGCTAAAAACTATTCACATTGTGAACCATTTCATTCCTAAATTGCTCCAAAAATCCCAGCAAGATTTTTTTTCCTATTGATATTATTATTTTTTGAAAGATATCTTTATTCAGCGATCATTTTATGGATACTTTGAAGTTAAGAACTTGATAATCAACTAAGAAAAGTTCCTGCTAGGTTGTATTCACCGCTCAAATTCCTTTTTCAAGAAATGGTTAAAAAATGAGAATCATTGAAATTGATCAATATTTAATGCTCATGTTTAAGATAGGCAAAATAAATTAATAGCAAAAAAGAAAAAATAACAAAGGTTTCCACTGCTTGAATATAAAATTCTTTGAAGGAATCTATAAGTACAAATAGCTAATAATTAATTTAACCATTTTAAGATATATATAAAAATAATTTTTAAATATACACTTTATGGGATTTTTTAATCTGGTAAATATTTTATGCAGACAATGCATTTAAATGTTACTATGCATTTGGTTTGTTTTTGATTTAATTCAACCTTGTTAATAATGAAATCATCAAAATTATGTAAATATTTTTGACAGTGTGCATCAATAACTCTTTATCGAAAATATAGTCAATTGAAATTAAATGAAAGAAAATTTATGTATGCTTATATGTACTTAAATTTTTTAAATACTTATAATTTCTAAACGGGGCCGGCGGTACTGCAGCAGCCCCAACTTTTTCCATTGTGTAAGTTTAATCAATTTATTTTATTTCGCATTTAATGTTCAAATTTATAGACAATCTAACGAAATTTTGTATTAGACGATTACAATATTCAAATGAAACGCGAAGAAAAACCTACTCAGAAAACGAAATTCCCTATCTTATTTTTTCACTGCCGAAAGAGAACCACAAAAGAGAAAGTAACAATTCAAACGGGAACTACAGTTCCTTGCAGTACTGAATTCGGCCTACGCGCATGCGCAGTCACCCTGCGCAGGCATTTCCTACCTTTCTCTACGATAATTTTAAGCTGAAAGGATACTGTAGAAATCGACAGTTTCCGTCGCGTTAGAAACGGAGTTTTAAACGTTTTGTCGCGCGGAAAATATTTTCGCGTGCAAAAACTTAGAAAAGAAATAAAGAAATGGAAGATAATTAATGATAAATAAAAATTCAATTGAAAAAAGCCTTTTTATAATAATGTAATTTCTTTCAATCTAGAAGATTTTTTTGATGATTTTTAGTTATAGATGCTGATGAAATACGTAATAAAAAATTTCGTGATAAAACATGTTTTCAAAATTTTCGTGAAACCTAATATTCTGCGCTTTTCTATTTGGGATCATGATTCATAGTTTAAGAAGCCTCGATTTTGAATAAACATGATTTGCTTAAAGGAATGAAATTTATTACGGAATACTGATAAGTATATTCCCAATTTAAATTATTGCAGTCCTCCTTTCGATAGATGTAATAGAATAAGTTAATCATTTTTTTCTCCTCTTGGCAATTCCCCTTATTACATAATACATCAGAGCTTGAACTCAGCTTTCTAACATTTAAAAAAGAATCAAATATTTCTGATGCACGCAATATGAATCGGGATACGATTACATGCAGCTGTTTTGATCTCAATGAATACAAATTTTTAATCGGCGTGCAAGCATCGAGGTTAATGTTTTTGTTCTTTCGCTGAAAACAAAACAAGAATGGGTAATTTTTAATGATACTAATAAATAGTATTCGCTTACGCTTTTGTTTAAATTAGTTATACTATAACATTTTTGACTCGTTAATTAATAAGAAAATTATTTTATTTCTGTACTATACTGTCATTTTAATTTTAATTTTTTAAATGTAGTAAGGAATACATAATACAGAAAACGGAACTGAAAAACAAACTTGGAGCTTAAATTTTTTATTAAAATTAATTTGTTAAAATACTTACCTATTTGAAGAAAAGTTATTAGTTATTCTTTAAATATAAAGCTACTTAAAGTTAATGAAAAAAGCCAAAAAATGTAAGTGGTTCATATATGCATTACTGCGCAGTGAAGTATTAAAGATGCGCAGGAAGAATAGCACCCTCAAGATTACATAATACGAGCCGCCACAGTTTCTAAATGAATATAAGGATATTACATTAGAAATATTCTTAAATTTCTAAATAAATATATTATTAACATTGTGGAGTTGTCGTGGTTTTCACTTATCGCGTTAACAATCACAAGAATAGATTGATAGAAAGACGATCAACCTATTTACTGATTTGGGAGAAAATTTGATACAAATGTAGAATTTTGGTAACGAAACAATTGGCAAAATTTGTTTCACCTAGATTGTTCAGCTGTTAAACAAATAGGTGAACAAACTAACAAGGCTCCTTTTGACGGATTTCTTTCAAATTTAATAAACATCTCCAATTTAGTCGTTAAGATGAAATACCGAATTGAGACATTTTGTTTCTAGGCAGTTATGAGATACCGAATTGAGACATTTTGTTTCTAGGCAGTTATGAGATACCGAATTGAGACATTTTGTTTCTAGGCAATTAAGATAAGATACCGAATTGAGACATTTTGTTTCTAGGTAATTAAGATCAGATACCGAATAGAGACATTTTGTTCCTAGGCAGTTAAGATGAGATACCGAATTGAGACATTTTGTTCCTAGGCAGTTAAGATCAGATATTGAATTGAGACATTTTGTTTCTAGGCAGATATACAGAGTCTAAAAAAAGTACTTTTCCGACTCAAGGAGGTCTGAAGCACGGAAAATGATCAAAATCTCGAGACCGCCTTCAAAAAATTATAACATTTTATCAATTATCAATTTTATCTATGATATGAAATCTAATCAATTACAATAATTTCTCTTTCTACAATAGTTTTCGCATACGAGAAAATAAACAATAATACTGTTCAGCAATTGATTACGAGACTACCAATTTTTGACGATTTTACACAGGAAAGGGATGTCAGGCAATGAGTCATATGACCGCATTTCCGGAGTTCTTTCTTGGATAACGCTCAGTAAAATGTAAACATCACCCTTCCATTCTTCACTTTCCCCCTATTTTGATGAAAATAATTCCACCCAGCGCATGCGGAAAATCACGGAGGGTTTCGGAATCCGTTGCTATACAATACATGTAGTTGATTAAAAATTACATCACACAAACCGAATCATGTAATTTTTCTAGAGCGACAGATAATACAAACTACCCAAGGATGAAAAACAGAAATCATTTCATCATCGACATGAACATTTTACCTGTTCTAAAAGATGCTTCTTCGTAAATCAATTTTATTTCTCTAGCTGTGCGTTTGGGCGAAGAATGTGTATGAAGATCATTCCGAACATTGAAAGAAAATAAACACGAGACAAAAGATAAGTTTCTGCTTGAACAGTTTTACACTTCACTCACATATGAAAGATTTCATAACAAAAGGATTACGCAGCACGTGGAAAAATCATAAAGAAGCTTAATGCATGCTGTTTGACATTTTGAAAGCAAATTTCTTTTAAAAGCGCGTGCTTGCATCTTTCGTTTTTATCGAAAGAAAGATGCCTCAATAAATCAAAAGGATAAATGAGGTAGAATTCGTAATCAAAGAGATATTTCAAAATTGCTTACTGAATTTCCTCAAATGCGTATAAGGCTTTTCGTAAGGAACCCCTATATTCGAAGATCAATACTTCTACCATAAAGAAATTCATCGAATATCTCTAATCTTTGCGCGCAAGACCCTTTATTTTATTTAAACTATTACAAAAAATAAAAAAATTGCATTTCTCAATTTTGTTTCTGTAAATACTTCAGATAATCCAAACAATATCGCTGCAAGGTTTCGAAAATTTAACATTTTAACGGTGTTCCTATTCATCGTTCCCGTGCTTTTTGTTCAAATTGGTTCGAAGTTTCTGTTTGCAATATAATGTGACTAAACATGAATTTATGTTTAATTTTGTTCCTTGGACTAAACTCGCTCCTAGGAAGTTATAAGTTGATTACGGACTCATACTTTTTGACTTTTTTCTTTGCATTTTCGTATACGAAGTATACAAGGAGATCGTTAAAAAATTCGACTTTGATTAATCTCCAAGTTTCGGACCTCCCCGAGTTCGGAAAAGACATTTTTGAAATTTGGTGTGTGGTATTTATACCAAATTTGTAGATATCTGTCAAATGTTGCACGAAATCCTTTCACAAGAAGCCTACCTGATCAAATTTCCGCATACATGTGAACATGATAACTCTAAAACTAAAATAGCTAGATGGATAAAATTTGGTACATTGTTTTATCATTAGAATTGTATGTCTGTATCTATTTTTGGCCAAAATTCGTCAACGATTTAACTGTCGGTCGGTATGTATATTCGCGCATATGTGGACGCAATAACCTTAAAACGCAACTACCTGAATAAATAAAAAAATTGTAAGTCACTATCAAATTTTGTATCCAATCGGCCGAAAGAAAGACGTCCAAAATGTGTTCTTGATTTTCTTCATTATACTCGGAAGCATAGAACCAGCCATATTGTGTTATTAGTCTTGTTTTGTTAGTCTGTATGCGAAAGTCAGAAGGAGAGGGGACGAAGTTGCATTCCCGCTTGTGTTGTCCCTTTCCGCCTTGCTCCAATCTTCTATTCCTAGGGCAATAAAAATGTAAATACTCGTGGCGGTCCCGACCGTTCAAAAGATCGGCAATTTTCATGCCGATGAGGGGGAAATTTTGCTTTTATTAAGGAGTAT
>BGPR01000649.1:385427-418798 GCA_013235015.1 Araneus ventricosus | reverse complement strand
GGTGCTATTCGTCAGACACTTTTCCTCTGCATAGAAACTGGTCCAGCTGTCGCCTAGTGCATTTAACCCAGCTTAACAAATCTCTGTGGTTTTGAATTACCTTTTAGATCGCTTCTTCATATCACCACAAATGCGATATATTAGTTCATTGGAAAATTAAATACAATTAGGAAGACAAGAATTTCCCCAAGAAGCAAAAAAGACCCAATTTTAGAGGACATTTGAGATTTCGCCAATTCCAAGACCGTGGCCAAATTCCAAGTATAGCAAATGATGGGCACATCACTCTACAAAGTTCAATGCAAAATAAGATCAACATTTGATAAAAATGGATAAGGCTTGATTTCAACAGGTAATTTCCTATTGTTAATTGTTTCGATGGGCATCTCTACATATGATGTTACTGAATCTCATCATAGATTAGAATAATATCCCTAATAGCACAAGATATTGTGCGATATCTCCACAATGTTGCTCGGTATTCTGAATACTGGACAATGCCGTGTAGATATTGTAGCAATATTGTAGAGCATTGTGTGCTAATAGGGATAGGTACCCTAAACCTTATCAAGTCGGTTTCCTCTCGGTGGATTAATAACAATAATGATTTACGAGTATATTTACGATTGTAACATATGTTGAAAGTTAGACGACAAAGATCCAATAATTTACCATGAATTCATTAAATTTTAAAGTAACACACCAGATGTTTTGGCATATTTTATTTAAGTAACAAGCATTAAGGCAAATATTGATGATACATCTTTAATATGATCATAATCGTATAATATTTCATCATTTAATAATCACTTAAACATGTTCAATAATCATACATCACGCAAAATCATTTGATATAAATTTAAATATGTTTATTAGTCACACATCACATGATATCATTTGAGCGTATTGACTGATCACACATAATGTAGCATTCGCATAATTTTGACGATATATCATTGAAAATGCATGCAATTTTTTCCCTAAACAACCGAGATAGCAATTTTATTTTGCAGCAAGTTTGACACGGCAAGAGTGCAAATTTGAAACAATTTATTGCAAACGAGGAAGTCATCACGCGTCGAACTTTCAGCAAGTTTGTTGAGTCAAAGTCATTGCAAAATATAGCAGAAACAGAGCACGCACACGAACATGAGATTCGAACCCCCGACAACCCGCTTCCTAAGCCTGTCGCCTTCGCCACTCAGCCAGTTGGACTACAATTGCCGAAGACAGATTACGTTAATATATCGTGCATCTACACGTTTTATTTTAAATTGTCTTCTTGATTTCATTAATTTAAAAAAATTTTGGGTTGAGAATATGATTTGAAGTCAAAGGAAGAGCGATTTTCGCTAATAAATTATGAAAATAGAGTTCGAAAGTATTTATTTTTAAAAATATGGGACACAAAGTAAGTTATTATTTTTCAACTAACATTAACTGTTTATGAGGTTTAATTTTGTCTATGAACGTTAAAATTTCAACATTAAGAAAAAGGGCGATATTAGTTTTCTTTAGAGTGCGAGTTCCATATTTAGTAAAAAGATGGATAATTTTTCAAAAGTAATTTTTTTTATAAAAAGACCTAGTTAGTTTTTCAAATTATCATTGATTTATTAAATTAATAAAAAGAAGGACGGTCTAGGAGATGCTATTAAAAATCGGATGTTTTTTAAAACAGAGAAAAAGATCACAAAACCAGATGTATACAACTGTATCCAGGTCGTGGTGAGTAAAAGTGTGCCTTGTCAACGTTACAGCAAACTTGCATTGCGTCAAGTTCGTAAGTCAAGGAATCAAGATATAAGGGAAGTGTGGCATCTTTTGATCGTCAAAACTGCCTTGGAACGCCTAGGTAGCAGCTGATGTAGAAGTCTGACATAGCTCCTTATTTGCTTTCTTGGAGGACTTCTAAGGGGAATATGTGCATCGATTGTAGAAAAAAAATTCGACGGGAGGCTGTCTCTGCAAAACGGCCGATGTGATTGAGGGGAGTAGACTTATTTACCTTACTCAATTGTGACTTTCTGTGACTAAAGTTGTTCTATGTGACTTTGACCTATCCTCTATGACCTTCCTCTGTTAAATAAAACGAAAACTAACTCAGCTCAATTAAATGTATGGAAAGGGCAGCTCAATTAAATCGACAATTGTTAATAATAATTAAGGACAGTTAATTAATCGATTACTCAACTGTGACATTCTGTGACTAAGGTAGCTCTATGTGACTTTGACCTGTTACCTATGGTCTATGAAATGTTCTTCTCTGTTAAATAAATTAATCTGAATGAATTAATTATTAATCTGTCAAAATCCAGTTAATATACCGCTCACAACTGTGACGTCATCAAAATTCTGCGTGATTTTCACCAACTTTGAAACTCGACTGTGAGTAAACCATAATTAGAAATTCTAAAATTACTTTTGCGTTCTTTAATGTCTACGTTTCTCTGTTAAATGAAACTGAAACCAACTCTCTATGTTATTTGGTTGCGGAGCTATAAGCTTTTAAAAATACCACGAAAAGCGTCATAATTTTTCATTTCCCGACACACCATTAGACCACAATGGAGAGACGTAATTCTACGTCAAAACAAGAAAACTTCCATTAGCTAACCACCCACACCGAACTATTTGTTGCTGAAGCGCACAACGATTTACTAATTTTTGAATAATAGTGGTTCAGAGTAGAGTCGGAAAATAGAGCGAACAATCTTTTTCCCTTAGATTCTAATTTCTGAGTTACGCTATATATTAACCGACTAGACCACTGATGGGCATGTTAAAACGAAAACAGTTGAACGTTGCTTTCTAAAGAAAATCGGTTAAATTTTTAAAGTTGGTAGAAATAACATTTTATTCGAAATTCCTAGCATCGAGGCTATAAAATAAGCATTGAAACTTAATTCGCAAACCGTAAAATTTAAAGCATCATGGAAACACTGCAAATTTCCCACACTCATAAAATCACCAAATTAAGGCATTGATTCAAAACCGTAATGAATCGGTAAAGTAAAGGATGTATTTTTTCATTTTCATGATCTTGTAATTAAAACAACTCGGAAAAAATAAAGTAAACTAATCAATACCGCATAAACAATATTTCTAAAAACATGCAAAGCAAGACAATAAAGTAATAATATACAAATATTTATCACGAAAATTTATAAAAATAAAAACACAATTACAAACAAACCTTCAACAATCATAAAACTTTGCCCTTCGAAATAATTTAAGTGCTACTTGTGTCCTTTAAGGAAGGGATATCTTAAAGAAGACACCAAGAAATAGAGGTTGATGGTTGAAGAATTTTATGTCCCTGCTTTTCTCTTTCACCGAAAAGTCTTGGAAAGTGCCAAGATAATCACCATCAGAAAACAGGAAAAGGAAATTTAAATACCAGAAGTTAAATCAGAAAAGCACCGGAGCGACCAAGAAATCGATGCTGAAATCAGTGTTGCTTATCAAATATGAGGCATCTGCCCACCATTGCATGAAGGTGAAGTCTCATAAATATTAGAAAGCTCGCCACTGTGAAACGCGATAATCTCTTCACTATCACAACGCGAAGGTGGAGGCTTTTGTAAATTAAAATTAATATCGCTAAGAAAGTGAAGTATTTTATAATTTGTTAGGATTAATTAATGCACTTCTGGCATTCTTATGCGTCTAGAGTGACATATTAGATAGTTGTCTAAGGCTGTGGGTAGTATGGATTATTTCGTGAAACTCTGCAAGCAAAATAAGTGCTCTTAATCAATGTGGAGAATGGATGAGTTTGACGAATTATAGGGGTTATAATGAAGCACAATAGCAAATTCTCGGCAATAAACGGAGCCTTGAAATGCTCCTTCTAGTTTAAAATTGTCTCGAAATATATTTTACAGGAAAAAAAAGATTTAAGGTTCTCATAGCTGGTATTACGTGATATTTTTGAGGTTTAAAATTATTTAACTTAACGATGTACAGTAAAACGTCGATTAACCGTCATTTCTTTAACCGTCAGTTAGCCCTCGTGTTGCTTCAAAACGGGACGTTAATATAACTAACTAACTAACTAACTAACTAATTTAACCGTCAGTTTCTGTTATCTGTCATTGTATAAACAAATATCATCTATAGTATTACAATACATTTTTATATATTATTACTCTTATATTGAAGATACTTTAATACGCACAAAATGGGAAAATACAGAAAAAATAAAAATATAAACAATAGTAATAACATTTTACCTCTTGAGAACAAACGCAGCAGCATCCAGAAATTACATTAACAATATTGTTATAATAAACTAACCAATTAAGATACAATCAAACAACAAAAATCAAACTGCAATGAAAATTATAACACATTTAGATTAAACAAATAAAATGAAAAAAACAAATGAACGAGAACTCGAATGGCGAACTTTTTCAAAGTGCCACTCGCCATCAGAGTTTTAAAATGTATAAATTTTCTTTCGAGGGAACGACTTAATAGTGTTCCATCTGTGGCCTGAATTCATCCAATAATTGAAATAATGCAGAAAAAATCTTTTTTAACAAAGAATTTTATGATTATGCTAATTGAAGTTTATTCTAATCGCTTTGTAAAGTTAAATACAATCTGTATGTATTATTGTCTTTTAAAGGATTGAATTTTCATGTTCCCTCTAGGCCAGCTGTAAAATCAAGTTATTGTACATAAGTATTAATAGATTTCTGATATCCTTCTATTCGGTTATCTGTGTTATATCTCGATTCAGCTGTGAAATCACGTTACTGTACATAAGTATTAATAGATTTCTGTTATCCTTCTATTCGGTTATCCGTGTTCTATCTTGGTTCAGCTGTGAAATCACGTTACTGTACAAAAGTATTAATAGATTTCTGTTATCCTTCTATTCGGTTATCCGTCACAGCTCTGGTCCAGACTGTGATGGTTAATCGAAGTGCTACTGTATGTTACTTATGACAGAAAATTAATTAAATTTATAAAATTATTAAATATAACATTATTTCACCTTCATGGCTTATGGTCTATGAAAAAGAAGTATAGCTTTTAACTCGCAAAATACATAAAATAAAATTACACACGAGCAGCAAATCAGAAAATTAATAAAAGCAGCAAATTAACGCCTTCATTCGAAACCATAGTGACTCTATAAAGTAAGATATGTAATATTTTTTTCTTCAAAAAATATTATAATTAAAACAGATGACACACAAAATTAAGTAAGCTTTTTCAAATCGTGGAAACATTTTTTTTTCAAAACCCACAAAACAAAACTTTAAAGTAACGAGATGCAAAGGTTTAACTCTAAATTTATATAAATGAAACCACACACAATTAAAAATGAATCTCTAAGAAACCGAAAAACTTTGCCCTTCAGAATAAATTAAGAGCTATCTATGTCCTTTATGGAAGGGATATCTTAGAGATAGAGATTGATGGTTGAAGAGTTTTATGTTCCATCTTTTCTCTTTCAAGGAGAAATCTTAGAGAGTGCCAAGATAATCACCAACATAAGACAGGAAAATGAAATTTAAATGCCCAAAGTTGAATCTGGAAAGCACCGGAGCGGCCAAGAAATCGATGCTGAAATCAGTGTTGCATATCAAATAGGAGGCATCTGCCCACCATTGCATGAAGGTGAAGTCTCATAAATATCAGGAAACTCGCCACTGTGACTATCACAACATGAAGGTGGAGGCTTTTGTAAATTAAAATTAATATCGCTAAGAGTGAAGTATCTTATAATTTGTAAGGATTAATTAATGCACTTCTGGCTTTCTTATGGGTCTAGAGTGACATATTAGATAATTATCTGGGTCTGTCGGTATTATGCGTTATTTTGAGAAAATGTGCATACAAAATAAGTGCTCTGAGTCATCGTGGAGAGAGTGAGTTTGATGAATTATAACGGTAATAAAGAACCATGAATCTCTTAGTAATAAATGGAGTCGTAAATGATGATAAATGTTCTTTCTAAAAGTTTTGTTGGAATAAATTTTATCAAAAACGAAGGACAAATTTGAAACTATCGGTAATTTATAATATGCAGTGATACTTAAAGAGATTATCTCCAGTTTCCAAGAAAGAATATATCATATAAGATATTTTTAGATGTTGTTTTTTATTTTATCCTAATTGAATATCAAATCTTCTTCTTTTATTTCAAAAACGGAATTAACATAGAGAAATCATGTAGAGAAGAGTCCAGTGATCATTGCATCTACATCATAGAATGCAATGATCGTTAAAATTTCGAACTCCAGACTGTGCCAAAAAAGATTTCAAACTTTTGAATCCCTCATAAAATAACATTTTTGGAAAAGGTCTGCCTTTTAGTCAGCTGTCTAGTGATCACGATAACTCAAATTTTCAACGATGTAGATAGATGAAATTGGACATACAAACCGTAGTTGTGCCATATTCGTGTATCTTTATCAAATTTTGGGTCTACTCCGTTAGCTGACAACCATTTTCAGGGCAGTCTATTCTTGTATAAATAAACGGGACAAGTCAAAACCTAGTAACCAAGATGAGATGAAGAATTTGATATGTAGTTCTGGAATCAATTTCGTAGATTCGAATCAAATTTTCTTTCCATTCAGTCAGAGAGAAGAGGCCCATTTGGCTTATATGCTGCACTTCACTTTACTACGAAGCTAAACATATAACGAGCTTTATTGTGGGAATATATGAGAGTTGAGTAGACAACAATCCGCTGGATATGCTTTGCATTAACAAGTTAGCCGCCACGACTCCATCTGAGAATAGAACCATATATCTAATTAAATGACTCCTTCTTTGCTAAATCTTAATTACAGTAGATGAGAATTCATCTCATTAGATAGTAGGTATGAATTTTATTTGATCGCCGTGTGAATCGTATTTGATTCATTTGGAGATCAACGTGTTGATAATGTATAAAATGATTTATTAGGTAGATAATTCTCCAGTTAACATGCTACATGGCGATTTTTTAAAGGCAATAACAATTTTGACCCTATGTCGAAAATAATGAAAATACTTGAGACATTGTGACACTTTCTTAAAACAAAAATTTGGCGACATTTGACAAACTTTTTCCTGTTTAACCCTCTCACAAGGAGCGAGGCGGTCCCGGGCGGTTTGAAAATTTCTCCTTAAGAGCGACGAAGGCCGGTCTGAGGCGGTTGGCTTCTTTTGAGGAGAGGTGAGGTTCTGAGATCCCTAAAGAGATAAGAGCGGTAGGGGGTCCAACCACAGCCCATTTTCATACGCCTTAGGAGATGTTATAGCAGGGGGTGGGAGGTTGGGAAAGTCGAATTTATGGCGCTTCCTCCCAAAAAGTTTCGGTTTTAAAGGAGCTAAAAGAAAAAAGTCGCCTCGGGATTAAAGAGTTGCATGTAACTCGCTTTTATAGCAAGTTTGTTTCGAGCTCGTGATTATAATATGTTGAATACGATATACAACAATCAAGCCAAGTGATGGTTAAGTTAAGCGTCCAGAAAAGATAGAATTTTTTTTATATAGAAGCTAAATGAGGAGAGCACCGGAGATTGGAAATGAGAACAATATTACTTATCAAATACGAGATATCCGCCCAAAATTTCTTGGAAGTGAAATCTTATAAATATTAGATAGCTCGCCACAGTGAAACGCGATAATCTCTCCTCTAAAACAACTCGAAGTTGAAGGATTTTATAAATTACTATTAATATCTCTAAGAAAGTGAGGTATTTTATAATTTGTAAGGATTAATTGATACACTTCTGGAATTTTTTAAGATCTATAGTGAGTTATTAGATAATTATTTGGGGCTATGAGTATTATGAAATATTTCGATAAAGATTTCAATCAAAAGATACGCTATAAATTATTATGTCATTATGATGCCACAATAATTTATTAGGAAGTAAAGTTTAGGTTATTAGGAAGTAAAATTTGATCTCAAATTATGATAAATATTCGATATAACTTATTACTTTGTTGAAACATATTTCATCTCAAGGAAACCACAAATCTTCAATATTTCATATCTGATTGTGCGAATAATATATAAAGTAATCTACTTATATTTCTTGAATTAATTAATTAATAAATCGAACATCCGAATTTCCTTCTGAATAAGCCCTTCGTAAATATCAAATACCTTATCTTTATAGGAAATATTCAGTCTCAGTTCTTAAATTCTGGGGTATAATTCATCAGTCAACCATAATTCTACATCTACATTCATCATCATCTATTACAGCCACAAATACAATTATACCTCAATGAAAGCATCTGCACAGATAACTGAACGATTGTTATATTATAATTAGAGGTAGCCAGAATGTCATATCACGCATTACTTAAACTTATCACTTTTTAATTCAAAAACGTTTGAAACCTCGAATGTGTAAAACGAATTAATCCCTTCGCTATTTTATAGAGGCGAAAGTAGTGCTAAATTAAAATTAATTTTGCTCGGGAAGGCACATATTTCACAATTCGCAAGCATTAATTAATACACTTTTGGCATTATTATGGTGGTGCAATGACATACGAGATAATTATTACCAACGGCTGGGGTATTATTATATATTTCAAGAAAATTTGCGTAGAAAATAAGTGCACTAAATCTTAGTTCAATATCTTATTATTCTTAAATTTGATGGATTATGGCACTTAAAAAGATGGAAACTATCACGATCTTCATAATAAATGGTGTCTTGAGTGATGATAAATATTCTATCTGGTTTCACGCTCTGTTGATATATAATTTGCCGAAAACAAGAAGCCAATTTTAATGCCCTCATAAACGGTTATGCAGTTTTCAATTAAATTAGATTGTGTTTTATCTGATTTTTCAGAGAATATTAAATATATTTTTAAAAACTCTTTTTATATTTTCCCGTATTATCATTTCAAATGCAAGCTGTTATTTTGACATCGGTTCAATTCATGCTCAAGTGATGCACATGAAATGAACGCCAAATTAATTTTGAAATCCTCTGAATCTCCCCATTTTGCTGCTCGCAGTATTAACTCACAGTACAACGTAAAGTAATGCGTCGTTAGATGTTTCATACCACTCGCCGTTACGTTTGTTATTTGACTCTGAATATGTTTCAATTGATTTATTATTAGTAGAGAATTACGTCACAGTACAGCGTAAAACAATGTGACTTGCGTAATTAGATGTTAGATAACATCCTTAGTTACTTTTGCCATATGACTCTGACGGCACATGATTTGATTTAGTATTAGTATAGCATTAAGTCACAATGAAACGTAAAACAATATGCAGTTGTGCAATTAGATCTTAGATGGCATTCTACGTTACTTTGCATGTCACTCTGTGTGGCATCATGTGCATTTACTACATATCACATTCTTCTTATTAGTTATAGGACTATAATTTACTTTTAGTTTCTATACAAAATGATAGTTATGAGAGCCAAATCTTATTACGAGAATTACTACTGCATTTAATAATTGTAAATATGCTCTAAAGTATACACTAAATTTAACTTAGAATAACACTTTTTCCGCAGCCATTGTGTTTATATTTGTGTTTAAGACCATTCACTGGCTTTTAAGATTGAACATTCAATTCTTCATTATATCAAAGGATCGTTATGATTTCACCATATTGAAACATTCTTTAATCTGGATTCGCTTTTCATTTATTGTCCATTTCAAGGAAACCTCAATGAATCGGCACTTTTCGGCAATGATTGGGACATTGTAGTCGGGAAACTACAATGTTTATAATGTGCTATTTAATACTACTTTTAACTGACAGAAACATTTCAAACAATGCTTTTTATATATAGTAAGGGAGAGAAAGCATTATATTTAACTTGTTTGTTTCAAATGCAGATAGTTTCATATCTACTACTTTTTATCTCTATATTTTGCAAAATAATTTTTGATTTTAATAGAAAGACAGATTTTACTCGATTTGGTATCTATTTGTTTTTAAATTTAGAAGTTCAATTTTAGAACAAGAGCGAAGAATTAATCTTTTTCCGTAAGGCGGTGAAGATGCTGTAACAGTATAATTATTTCCTCTTCTTGCCTTACAGTACTAATATCCTGTACAGTGGCTTAGCTCGGGTAAGTTGCTCCAGGGGCAAAAATTATTTTTTCGCCCCCTCAGTTGCACACATCACGTTCAGCTTAAAAAAGTGACAATTACACACTTAAGTTTTACTTCCATTGCCCTTTAAGATTGGCGTCCGGTCTGTCCCTACGGTCTACCCATTATTATGTCCAGCATAGAAGCGAGAAACTGTTTACTTATCCGATGGCTTTTCATCCACGTACTCGTGGAGCCCTCCCATGGTGGGGGGAGGGAGAAAGTGTAAGTGGATCCGTGGTATAATGTGATTTTTTCGACCCTCAGTAGCTTATTAAGGGTGAATTGGGAACGGCACATAGTAATATTATTTCTCACCACCCCTTATCACATTTGATTTTAAAAATTAACACAAACGGTCTAATGTTTTTTTTCTACGGTGCCGTTTAATATTATTATCGCTCGGGGAATTTATACCCCTTGCCACTGCTTAGCCCCAGATACTGTACCTCTAAGTCATTAATTTTTAATTTCTCATCGGATCTGATTTGCCTCCCTTCTTATCACTCGGCAGATAATTTTAATGTTCTGACTTATTGCATCACCCTAATAGCTCTATTTATTGCCTCTAAGGAAAGACAAGAATAGATTCCCTTATTAATAATCAATTTTTTCCCTCTGTGTTCCTGTCAATACAGGTAATGTAACTCTAAGCTTTTAGTATTCCATTCCCATTCGGAGTTCATCCATTTGTTCTCATCATCGGTGGATAGTTTCCCTAACCTGTCCCATTGCTTCACCCTAAGCGTAATAGCTCTATTTATTACTAGTGAGAAAGACAAGAATACATACACTCATGAATGATCAGTTTTCCCCTCTATGTTCCTGTTAGTATGGGTACAGTACCTCTAAACATTTAGTAGGCGTATTCGGAGTTTATTCATCTCCTCTCATCACCAGCAGATAGCTTCGCTGCCCTGTCCTACGCATCACCCTAAGTGTAATCACTAGATATATAGCTAATAAATAAATGCAATAATAGGCAATCCAATGAATAGGGAAAAAGGGCACAGATCCTATCTTCCTGTGAATTTAACCCAGGGGGAAGCGCATCGGGCCTGCGAGGCCCAGTGTCTGGCAGAATTTATTACAGAAAATCAACTCCTCAACGAAACAATTCCAGATTCACAGTAGCTGCAATTAATGTCATTTACTTGCTGACCACAGGCATTTCAAGAATTTCTCCTCATTCGTTATCTCAGAAAACATACGGCCGGGCCTCCGAAGCCCGATGCGCGCCCTCGCGTTTCTGTGTAGTACTGCTAGAGAGAACAAATAGATCGCTCAGACTTATAGCTATTCGAACTGAAAATATGAGATGCAAAGTTCAGAAATCTTTTAGCTGAAAATCGACTGATTATGAATCGATTAACAAAGAAAATAAAAAAATTGATACTGTTGAATTAGTTAGAGATCATAAATCGAATTCTGAAAAGGAATTAGACAAAGAATTTGATATTTGTGAGTCCACCGATTATTTAGAAGAAGTCTGGAGTTGAAAAAATGGCGTAGTAAACGGTAAGATAGGTGGAATTAGCAAATGTTGTAAAAAATAACCTCGCAAAAAATTAGAACTTTACACACAGAATCATCGTACAAATACCCGAAAACTTTAAGGAAGCAAAAGTTTCAAAATCGGTTCAAAAGTCTTTGAAATGCTTATCGATGAGACAGATCATACATTAATACTTATATCCAGGAGAATTCAGGAGAGTTTGAACAGGAAAGCCAGCCTTTTCATAAATACTTTGGAAATACAAGTATCGATCTTCTTCAATTTAATTCGCTCCCTAAAAAAGATTTACCTAAAAATTATTTTGTTAATATTTCATATTCTGTACACTAGTGCAACAAATGTTTTCTATTAAAGTAAATGTAATTATCTGCTCGTTTTGTTAAAAAAAAAACAGGACCACTGGTCTACAAATCCCGACGCGGATTCTCGCGGGTTAATGGCGGCAGCATTTTCTTGTTTGCTTGCTATAATCACATAGCAAAAGAATATTTTGATATTTCATCCGTAGTATTTGAGTAAATTTTAAGACCTTGCTGTTATATTTATGAATTCATGCCCTATAAAATCTTCCATACGTTTGTAACAATATATACATATTTCAAGCTTGAAATACATATTACTACTTTATATACGTATTTTATTTCATTTTTGTTACTCTAAAATTCATATGATACTATTAAATTTGCACATTCTCGAACTTTTTTGACACTTTTAGGAAATATCACCCCATCTTATACTTGTCATCTGATGTGCAAACATGAGTTATATGATAACGGACTACGTGATATTCAAAATGCGAATCTAAAATATGACATACCCACGATGCAATCCATATCTAATATCGAATTCGGTGATTTAGCTGTAATAAAAACATATTGAAAAGAGAGTAGGAATCCTTTCTTCCCATAAACGCGAGTTACGCAACCTTCGACGACAATGACGATTTATTGAAATGGATGTCAAAATACCTCGCGATGTTTTCATGTTGTCTTCGTCTTCGAGTTTGAAAAAGCAATATCGATTACGCGAAGACATGTCTGAGAGCTATCAAAGCAGAACGCAATAAAATAAGACGCTGGTTTCGACATAACATTTTAAAAATAAAGAGACAAAAGAAAATGTGAAAACGACAAGTAATACGAGGTGAGTGAATTTTTAGAAATATCTTGTTTTCTGTGAATTTCTTAGGGTCTTCGGCGTATGTCATATTTATTAGAGGGTGAGATGAAACCTGGACTTTTCATGGATGTACAGTTCTGAGAAATGACACTTTTTTGCATGAGTCTAAGCATGCATAGACAATTATATATACGCAGATTAAAAGTAACAATAATCTATACTAATAAAAATAAATCCTAATATCTGCTTGTTTTTCACAAATAAGTATGTAGATGCAGTTGGGTGGAAAAAACAGCAACAAATCTAATAAAAAATAAATCTTTATTGTATGTGTATCTTTCATATGTAAACAATTAGATACAAAGGAATGACAAACAACGATCGGTACATTTTCTTTTATGTATAAGCGATTAAGTACAGAAGGGTGAAAAATAGCCATCATCAATACTCATAAAAAATTAATAGCTGTATCCATGTATCTTTCATGTATAAACAATTAGGCAGAGAAGGCGAAATCAGCGATAATTATTATTCATCAGAAATTAATGTCAGTATCTTTGTATCATCCATGTATAAACACTTGAGCATGAACAGATTAACAGAAAACGATCATGAATATTGATGACAGACAAAAACCAAGTGTCTATGGTGGTACGTGTAATATATATAAAATTACAGGCATGAAATAGTTTTTACGCGGTAGATTAGTACACTATCTTTTTATTGTTCCGTATAGTAACGTTTGCATACAAGGCGACATTCTTTTCTACGAAACATGATTAAACTTATCTAGTTATTAGCTTTTCCGAATTAACGTTTCCTTTTGGCATAAAACTTTCTTATCAATAACATATTTTATTATTAAAAAATTTGGTTTTTCAAATTTATTGGTCTTTAATTCATGCACGCATCTTTCATTCGTTTAGATTTTAAAACAATTGCATCGTAACAAGTGGTAAGAAAATACCAAAGTTTACAAAATTCAATCAGCACGAACTTTAGATGCTTCAGTAATTCAGATGACAAATTATGAAACAGAACAAGCCAAATATTTATAATATGCACCCTAACATTGGAAATTTATGACTTTGCTGCGTCGAGGAATCTTTAAAAGATACCAATATTCATTTCGGCATTCAGTCTGGGCTAGTTAACTCAGCAAAGAATGTCTTTAGATTCTCATAAACGCAATAAATGAAAACAAATGAAAAAATAAAAATAATGAAAGTTGCAAATATATAAAACAAACAAATAAAATATAAAATTTCATTTAAATTAACATTTATAGGACAAGCCTATAAATTAATTATTTTCAAGCCTATATTTACATTTATTTCTACAAAATTTTTATAATATGCATTTCAATCATTCAACTCCTTGGCTAGCAAATTTCAATTTATTTTCTTCCGCTGTTATTAATGGAAATTTACCGATAAAAGTGTTTTAGCTTAATTGACATCAGTTCAAAGATGCAGATTCTTTTCAAATTCTCAGTTTGCAATTAGGGTTCATATCTATTTTAGTATCAACTAGTAGATTAGCATTTATGCAGTAACTTTAATCAGACAGCTGTCATATTCAGATGATATGTTATTATCAAAACAGACTTAAATTTCCAATTAAAATCTGTTGCTTTACCGAAATTAATGGCTAACCTATTATGTAAGTACCGAAAGCAATTTATGAAGATCTGAGGGAGTTTTAACGAAGTTGACTATTCAAAGTAACAATCTTTTACAATATTTTTCTAAAATCACAAGAAAACGAATTAATTGGATTTCCTCCAAGAATCTCAAAAACCGCTTAGACTTATTTGAAATATTAACTTTATAAATTTGATTTTCAAAGAGTATAATTAACGTAGCACGTAATCGTTTACTTTAGAAATGGTAAATATTTATTGGTGTGTGGAGACTTAGTCAGATTATCGTCTATTTTAAACTCTCAATTGTGGTGGTTTCTTGTCGAAACCACGGTTTAAGAGCTTTTACCTTATACAGGCAGTAGTCATTTGATAATTATGAGAAAAAAATGCATTTATAGTATACAAAAATGTCAAAAGATAGCAGCACCAATACTATTTTTTTCATTTATACGTCCATTAACATCGTTTCCAACTAAAAATAATAATTTTCAGTGCCTTTCAAAGAATGGCAAAATTAATCGCGAGTACTTCACAACTATTTTCATATGATAAGTACCCCTGACTCTCCACACTCTCTGGAAGTTCTCACACCGCTCCCTGAGCTCGGATACCGTCTTGAGACTTTCTTGTCTTCCCATGAGGGCACCATAAATCTGAACCAAATTGCCGTGACAGTCCTACAGGATTGGCCACCCTCAGGTGCTATCTAAGTATTCCAAGGTCGCTTTGACCTACAGGAGATACTATACTTTCCCTTCATCATGGGTCCATCACTCATGGCTGGATATACTGTAGTCCCAACAATGGCCGGGTAAGGTAAGGCGTCTCTTGACTGAGGAACTTCATTCGGAAGATTGAGTGTTCTATCTTCAAGGTGTTTTAACCAGCACTATTCAAACTGGTACAAGGATAGGCGCTTAAGCAATGCATTACTCAATGAATATGGGAGGGCTATAAGAGATATTCCTGGTTTTTCACCAAAAAAATAGAAACGCGGACCAGTGCCCTCGAAAACGCTCCATTGGCCTCACCTCTTTAATCCCGAGGCGACTTTTTTTCTTCTAGCTCCTTTAAAACCGGGCCTTTTTGGAAGTATACGACATGAATTGGACTGGCCCAACTTGGGTGGACATTTACCCCACCACTCCACCCCTGCTATAACCATCCATTAAGGCGTAGGGAAATAGGCTGTGGTGGGCAAGGATAACTGGACACCTTACCGTGCTTATATCCTAAGCGATCTCAGAAACTCTCCTCTCCTCATAAGAAGCCGGCGTTTGTCGTAGTCATTCTAGACCGGCCCGTATCGCCTCGCTCAGTATGAAAGGTTAAACGAACCCTCATATATTAGAATTAAAGTCAAACTTTTACCTCAGGTGATACCTTGGTGCTACAAAGACAATTTGACATACAGAAGCTATCCCACTTCCCATTTGTCATGGGTACTTGACTACTTCCCATGAGTACTTCCCATTCATTATTACTTGGCTAGTTGCGCTAGACCAATTTGGATAACCAAAAAGAAAGCCCTGTCCTGGCGTAGCGCCAGGGCTCATTGAAAGGCAGGTTACCGCAGTCAATAATATGGGTACCGTTATCTGCACAAAATAGCACCAATTACGATCAGCCCATGCAAAACGCCCTTCCTAAGGAAGTTACGTCCCGTCATAGACGATAGGCCTGCTAACCAGGCAACACCAAAATTGTCTATTGGCCATCCAAGGGAAGCGAGAACCTGCCTTTACTGTTTCAAACAATCTTTCATTCACACACATCCCCCTCGGTGAATAGAAATTATGAAGGGCAATGATACACCCAGTTTTACTTCAGCATCCAGGGTACTGAATGACTGGGTCTCAAGACAATTACACGGGCACTGTATTCAGTAACAAAACGGATACAATGGCTCATGAACCAATGATTTCGGATGGAGGTGTATCCCATCATCCGCGACGTGGTCAGCACAATCACATCATTATTATTGCTCCCACTAGGTCAGCAAGAGCCCGTTTATTTATCTGGCGACTTCTTATCCACTTATTTCAAGTGCCTCTCCCCTCCTGCAGTGGGGTGACTTGGTGGAATAAATCACCATAGCAAAATCACAGATATTATACAGCTCTTTCATGGTATCGTAGTGAAGGCCCGGGTGCTACTATACATTTTAAGGGGGATAGGAAAAACCAAACAGCTTTGGCTCGCTTAACTTCCGGTCACTTAAAAACCCTCAGATTCTCTCGAGGTGATAAGAAGTTCAATATCTGCACAAAGTGCAACTTGATTGAGGCCACTCCTCAACATCTACTTGACTGTGTTGCCTTGGTGTATTATGACCTGCTTAAGCGACAGGATTTCGTGTTGGAGGTGATGAAGGCGAACAACCTCATGGATCTGATCTGATTCAGATCAGAAGGATTAGAAAGAAGAAGAAGACAGATATGCTAGATCAAGTGGGATTAGAACCACCATGAATAATAAATTTACTCGTTTTTTTCTATTCGCACTTGTCTTATTTCCCCAAATATCATATCTTGTAAATCTGGCAGGTAAAAATAGAAAAAATCCAATACTTAACTTCAGACAATTTAATCTGAATTATACGAATGAAATATATCGCTATGGCACCCAAACGCCTTTATTAATTCCCTTACTTTATAAATAGCACTTTAGAGACGCCTTAATGCTAATATATTAATAGAAACATTCGTAATTTTACGTGCTTGAATGTTCGTCAAACACTTACATCTTACCCAAATTACTCCTGAAGAATTCCTAAATTATCATTACATTCGCTGTTCTCACGTTAAGACAAATTAAATTTATTATTTATTTCGAAGAATTCAGTTGAAGCTCTTAATTGTACTTCGTCTTATTAATCTCACTGAGAACCTGATTTATGCTACTTTCACTGAGAAATGATCTAACAATACAAGGCTAAATATTTTATAACAGAGCTCTTCCATTTTAAATTCTTTGAATTATAGGAAAGTTTGGAAATATTTTCTGCAATTGAAATGTTTATAAAATACGTTCGTGGCTTAATAAATTAATAATTTATAACACTTGTTGCATTATATAGAGTTTATTAATACTTAGAAATCTGTCGGGCATTTCTAAAGATAGATAATTGCATATTTTGATATATTATATTTTTCAGAAATTTTTGTATAGACACTGAAACAGATTAGGGAAATATTTCAAAAATATTTATTAATCATTTTATGCTTAGAAATTTGATTAATCTATTAAAAGTGAAAAATTAAAACAAAATATAGTAGAGTTCTGCTAATCCAAATCCCTTTTCTCCGGACATCCAATTAATGCGGACGGGATTCTTTTGGCAGGATGTTTTGTATTGTTAACTTACATCAGTTCGTTGGTTAAAAACTTAGATCGACGTAAACAGTAGTATTGAATCCAAAATAAAGTTCTAAGAAATGTTGTATGTATTTATGAAAAAAACATCGATTTTTTAAAGTTTTACTCATCTAAAACTTGTACTACGTGAATTTTAAAGCAAATTCTGCTTAGTCCAGATTTTCGTTGATCCGGACAGGCTCCGGTCTCATATAGCTCGGATTATCGAGACTACTGTTTGAGATTTCACTCCGTTGTATATAATATTATCATGTACAGAAATAAAGTATTCAAGTGAAGCAGGTTTATTATTAAAACGCAAAACAAGCTTCTCCACTGAAGATTCAGTAATTAAAAATTAAATTAAAGAGCTCCCATTTATATTTAAACATGTCACATAAGCTTCTGAACGAATAAATTTTGTACACTCACACCAATGAAGTGGTAAATAATCTTAAATGATATTTATACTTTAAAAATAAACTATCACTTCATTTAATTTATAGAAAATTAAATGAAGTGAAAAAAAGAAATTATTAATCAACGATTTGAATTATGGATTTAAATAAATCCATAATTCAAATTTTTATACACAAAACTGGATAATTTTTCAATGCAAAAATTGTTTTTCATTATCTTTTCCTGAAATTCTACAGTTTGCAGTTAGACGAATATGAACACAACAAGAGATTTAAAAAGATAAAGACCCTTTATTTAAATTTTTTTTTACAGATGAAAGGCAACGTTGATACGGAAATAGGCATTCTTGAGAACACGACACGGTTCCGTCGTTAAATTCGCCATACTTTCACCACCCATTAAAATTTTCTCCAGCCATGAGGTCTTAACTGCGTTCGATCTAATTCCATATTTGGCGAGTTATCACTTGACAAAAATTCGAGTTTGGCGGCGGAACCGTTTTTTCTTTAATTTAACCAAAGAATTAGCGCAATTTACGTGAATAATTATAGTAAGTTATCGATTAAGGCACATAATCCATTCGGAGACAAGTTAGTTATCCAATTGTCCTACAAACGGCCACCAATTTACTATCAGTTTCTATGGAAATTTGATTAATTCATTTTCCAGATATTGGAAATGAATGAAAAACGTACGTAATTTCTTATTTCTGTTATTTATGTATATATTTTAAATGTAATATAAAAGAATATTAATCATCTTTGATTTCTTTGGTAAACACAGTTTCCGACACTCCACTCATTTTAAATCCCATAAAATTATAGGCTTGTTCTTTCCTTAAAATTTTTTTATGAAACAATTTAAAAAGTCGCAGAAATTAAATCAACTATGAAGAACACAAAAGGGCAATGTATGATAATTATAATCATGTTCTTAAAACAGATCATAGCCGCAAAACATTTCAAGCCTCTTATTTTTGATATTAATGGAAAATAAAAGAGCAATAATAATCATTGTTTAAACAATTTAAAAAGAAAGGAAAGAACTATGCTATTATTTTTGGATTTTAAAAAACCAAAAAGGTAAGTAATTTTGTAAAATGTTGTAGTGAAACCTAATGTAATTTTAACACATTAAAAAAGTAGGCTTTTTTATTCACGTGCTTAATTTTTTAAAAATACTTATATGTGTATGTATATAAGTAGGTGTAACTCTTTAATCTCCTGGATTATTTCAAATTGTATTGGTTTTTCTTCTCCAGGTAAATTTTCAAACTTTTAATAGGTTGAAAACAACCATATAAATTAATTAAAGCTATTCCTTTGTTATTCCTGTCTCTCTCATTTTTTGCATTCTAAAATACCATATCTTCTTTTCAGACCAGTCGCTGAACATGCATCGTTTCTTCATCGTCGCCGGCATAATTGCAGCGTACTCCATGGTCATTTTAAACACCGTATCCGGGGGACAGGCGGACGTTGTCCACATCTGCTGCTATTCCACTGATCCCGGTTCTTACGAGCCAAAATGCTACGACTGCGACGCTATGGTCTACAAAAACTCTCTCATGGCATGCATAAACATGACGGAATTGCCCAAGAACATCAGTTACAAAGCAGCCAACTGCCTGGAAAAGAACTGTCAGATACAAGTTCCCAAAATTTCAGAGGCCGAGTCTATGAAGGTGGATCCCGTAATTGACATGATCTTGAAATGGTTTGCAAGACCGAAAAGAAGTTTGTTCGATAACAGTGTTGAAGGATCAGATATCAGCAAGAACAGACATGTTGTGAAAGAAGTTTCCACTTTTGTATCAAAAGATGAATCTACTATAACGTTCTTGGATCCCGAATACATGTAGGGATAAATTAATTACGAGGAAAAACAACTCAGATAGAGAAAGATTTTTACATTTTACAATTCTGCTATATACATGGTAAGCAAAAAGTCCGTAGAAACTTTAAAAATTCATAAAATCCGGGAAAATAACCTAAATAAAAAACGGTTTGCAGGGTTAGCATCGCTAGGTCACGGGAATGTTTTTAAGACAGGAAAAAAACTAAAAAAAACAGCCGATAGGTGGCGTTGTCGGACACAATTCAAGGAAAAGATATGCAAATAAAGAACAGAATGTCTCCAAATCGTTTATTACAGCAGTATGTGTTCCACATGACCACCACCACAGGGGATGGCAGGCTAGTCACAAATCCAGCAACGGCAATGGTCATTGATTCCTGGTTTACGTAAAACAACTTCACCAAAGCTTTATCCTTCGCACTCAGCATCCTTGTTACATGGTTTACAACGGTGAACTGGTCGTGGATTAGGAGCACAAGTTCTTATAACCGTGTCATTTGCATATTTCCACCGAAGTCGTACGTACCAGCGCCATCTATCGGCTGTTTTTTTAGTTATTTTTTCCTGTGACCTAGCGATATTAACCCTGCAAACCGTTTTTTATTTCGGTTATTTTTCCGGTTTCTATGAATTTTCGAAGTTTCTACGGAATTTTTGCCCACCCTGTATTATAAGATATTGAGCAATATTATGCGATCCATATTGCACACTATCGTAGAATATTGTTATACTACTGATATTTTTATACTACTGAAGAAGTAAAGAGAGCCAGCCCCAAGCCGTGGAACAGAGACATTAGATAAGATATGAAAGAAGTACTTAATAAACATCTATTCATCACCTTTAAAGGCAACAAAGTTTTAATAACATGCTCAGTAATTTTTTTTTCAGGTTCTTAGCCACTTTTTTTTACCTCAGGGCACATATAACAAAATCAAAAATGTTCTTAAAATAATGTAATAAAGATTTTCAGGCTAAGAGTTTGTTGCTGATAACAATAAAAAATGACAATGAAATTGTCTCACTTATAAATTAATCTATATTTTTTTTATCACAATCTCTTAATAAATTTTATGCTCCCCTTGGGAAATTGTCATGAAAAAAGTACAAACAGCTAAAAATAATTATTTTACAGAAGTATGTAAAACCTCTTAAAAACTGCATGGATGTTTACATGTAAGCTTAATAAATAACCTTATATTAGTGGTAAAGTTTTCTATTTTATTTTTCAACGTTTTTTCAACTTTAAATTTTTGACCTGTTTAAGAAGGAGACATGATAATCAACGGAACTTTTACATTTTAAACGAAGGCATCATTGACTAATTATTGGACAGATTTGGTACAGATTTATTTCTTATAAATAAGCAATAAAATTAGTTATTAAAAACCAATGCAAAAAACTTAATATTTTAAATAATTAGCACTTCTTAAATAATGGCACTGACTATGCATTAGTTAAATAATATTTACAAACAATTTAAATAAAGGAAAGTCAACATTTTGCAGGAAAGTAATCAATTATATACTAGATTAAGGAATATTATATATTTATTTATTAATAAACAATCTAGTAAGTCTCGGATTAACTTTTTTCTACTCTCTTCTCTTCTGAATTTGAGCATCTGACTGCTTTGTCTTTTTATTTTTTGATATTCCCATTTTTTCTGAAAATAAATTTAGCCATTGCAATGTTTTTTATACATTATTGAAGCTATAATATTATAAATATTCCATATGAATTTTTACCTTAATTCTTTCCAAGAATATAATTTCAATTTTAATTTTTAAAAAATACAAAAGAAAATCACTTAATTTCATAAAAAATATCTACCAAAGAGCTTTAAATTTGTATTATTTTAATTTCTGTAACTGTATCATGATTTTTGAGATTTTGTCTCTTTCATTGGCAATGACATCCTCTCTGTGGAGATGCTGTGTCCTCGGAGGGGAAGTTTTAAATTTTTAAGTGCTTTAGTTTTCACGCGGCTAAAGTGGTACACTTATTTTTATTAAATTCTATCAACATTTTGTATTTTAATTAAAAATTAGATTTTTCTTAACTTATTTATGATGTTCATAGAGTGGACGCGGAGAACTTTACCAAGCTCTAAATGGAACTAATAAATTGGAATATATTCGATAAATTCGCAATAGAATGAAAATTTTTCCTTGAAGAACAAATTGTCTGCCTCTGTTATAAAGTCTTTCATGATGATTTGACATGAGATACCATTTTTGATATTTTTTAAAGTTTTTTTTTCTTTGTCCACCGACACCGACGGTGGGATTTATTTGACTGCGGACAAAGTGTAAAAAATTAATTACTAAGTAAAAATAATTTTTTAAAAATTTTAGATTAGACTTCAACCCTCTGATTCCTAAGGCCATTGGAATAAAGGGACCACAAAATACGGGAAAGTCGGAGTTCCTCTATCAAAGATAAGGGAAATTCACTTCCCCCCTCAAAAGTCACAATGACAGCTGGCACTGCCCGAATTCTAAGAAAGAAGCCCTTTTCCCCAAACACATCTGAGCGAGCCACTCTATCGAAGAAGGCACGCGCCGCGGGTATGAAATCAATCACACTTAACGAAAGGGGGTCGAAATTTCAGAGTGACATTCGGACGTTTCGGACTGCTACCGTCTTTTGCTTAAAGGGACGTATGGGACGGTCCCGTATCGTTAGAGTTAACTAGAGACTTTAAAGTAGTTAATGCTGAAAAAATACAATTTTTTAAAAAATTGCTTAAGTTTCAATAAATATTATTTTCTTGTACCTGTTACTTGTTTTTGTCCCTTTTTAAAAAATAAAATTCACCTCCATCGATCCAAACCGGAAAGGAGCCAAATGGCTCTAAACACGGGGATGCAGCATGGATAATGTAATGTAATGTAATAAATATTATTTTTAATTTCATGTGTAGGGACGTCCACGGAGGGGACTTCAATGTCTTATATTCTTTGAAAAATGAGAGTTAAATAGCAAAACTATTTTAGGAGAACCTATTGAATAGCTTTCTTAAAACTTAAATTAGACATATTAAGAAAAATCTTAGGACATTTGTTGCACTTTCTAATTTTTATTATTCCGGGACTGTGAAAAGCAACTTTTCTTGAGAATGACACCCTTCTACTTTTAAGAAAAGTTTAACACAATTATTTTGCAGTTAATATTATATTAATTTCATCAGACCTAAATTAGTTTTCGGAAACAGAAGAGAAATCTAACCTATATGTTATGGTTCCAGAATCCACCATCTAGTTGTTTTTTTTTTAATGTAGCATTTAGTAGCATATTTAACGCCTCTTAGTTCGAGGTGAATAGATTCTTTTAATTTTTTTCATGTAAAATATATTTTAATTAACTAACCAAAGTAATTATATCGCACTTTTTATGTTATTTATTTTAGTATTTTTGTAATAAAGTCGAAAATATTGTTAAAGACAAAATAATAATATTTATGTACCAGTTTTTTGTTGATAATAATAAGAATGTTCACCAACATGTTGTGTTATTTATTATATTTTCTGTTACTCGAGTGCTTTAAATACAACCTACGATTGCTACAATACGTCAGATTCGTTACTGTATTTCTTTGAAAAAGATTTTGATAACTTATTTCTAAGTCTGCGACTGCCGAATTTTGAAAATCGCTAATTAGATGCAACATTCGCAAACATGGTCAAATATGTTTGAACGAAGATAATTGTTATTTATGTGCAAAACCTTATTATTATAATAGGAATTAATGCTGTAATCGTTTCTATGTAAAAACATTAGCTTGCCAAAATTGAAGGATGCAGCATAAAATAGACTTACTTCCTACCCGTGGAAATCGCAGGGTAAGCATTCAGGGAGTGTTAAGGGGACATACGACTACTAAACCTCGAAAATTCTCGATTTTATGAAAAAACATATATTAACATAACACTTTGGTAATATATCACGGAAAAACTCAAAATCTTGCTTAAATTTAATTAAATAAAGATTTAATTGACTTTTAGGCCTTTTAAAGTTGACAATGATATTTCACTTTTTGTCTAAAATATTTACAGAAATAAAAACAAATTTGTTCAAAGTCTCACCGTTGCCTAGTAGTGAAGTATCAATAAAAATGCTTTATTTCAATATCGTTTGCAGGTAATCAATTTCTTTAAAAAATTTTAAAAAATCATAAAATGTAAAGGAAAGATTGCACGGAAATATAATTGGTATCATTGAGAAGGAAATATTTATTATACATATTATAGTTTCAAAGTACGAATTTTTATAACTGAAATTGAAAATTTGTTTTTTTCTGATTGAGTTTGGATATAAATGAACTTCATAATAATTATGTCCGACTTGGTCTTTAGAAGCATACAGCTGCATTATAAATCATTTAAAGTTTATTTGGTTTTCTTTCTTTCACATTTTACCTGGTTTATATCGTATGAATCTCAATTTAATCATTTTTCTCAAAAAAAAAACAAAAAAAAAAACGATTCATTTGGTTCAGTAACTTCAATTTGAAATCCTTTTGTTGGATGGCTTTTTACTTCATCACCTTAACTGAATTATTATTCCATTTTGTGAGGCAAACTGGCTGGTCGCAGAAGATGATTACTAAAAGATGAAATAAGCATCAAATATAAATAAATAACACATCAAAATCTTGTTTCTAGCCTTAATAATTTTACTTAATAATCTTTTGATCAAACCACATGCTACACCAATCTTGTTTCCCCGATTAAACATTTGCCATTTAGTAAATCACGCTATACATAAATTCTGTTACTACTTTGAATCTAGACTGTATCTACACATAGCAAATTATATACATTTCTCTATAACTGGTGTAAATAATAAACTGGAAATACTATAAAGGAGACTGTATAAAAGTAGATCGGTGAAATCTTATCTTTGCCATTTTTATGAAAAGTCGTATTGTATTCAAGGCCCTTTAATCAAGCTACAAGTCGCAGCAGTTTTTCCTGGACTATCTATGATGATGTTGGTACATCTTAGTGTTTTCGATATCGGATTTCGAGGTGCGCGAGTTTAACCCATTCACTGCCAGCAACATTTAGAACACAGCCAGACTCTACGATTATACTACGAGATTTCTCGTAGTTGGCAATGAATGGATTAATCGGCCGGGATCAAACGTGGTCTCACTATCTGGGAATAGAAGTTGTCTTATGGAGGTGGTGGCCTAGCTCCGATGGAGCGATAGGGGTTAGTAACAAGGGGTCAAACTGGCCTCCCAAATACTACCCTAATTGGTACAAACACGAGACTTGAAACAAACTAAACTAACTTTTTCGCATGCGTATTCGACAACACAAGTATGTGATTTATACAGACTTCTCTACAACCGAATTCAAATGCAAGCATATAAACTAGGAAAATTTTAATGCAGACAAAAGTTGTTTAATCAAATTATATACTACATCACCTTTTTCCCTTGCCTAAACTAAGTTTCCTACATGCATAAATGACAACACAAGTGTTTGATTTACACAATGCTCTCTTCAACAGAATTCAAATGTAAGCAAATAATCTGGCGAATTCTGAGTCCTAGCCTTGGGAAGATAAATTCCTGTGAATTCAAAAATCCTTTAATCAAACCGTATGTTACTCCGCCCTGCTTCCTTGCCTATTCACTTCCCTTTCAGTAAATCACACTAAACGCGCCTGTTCTTATCACCTTGAATTTAGCCCATTTCCACATGCATAGAGGATGACATAAACGCTCCTGAGTCGCTCGTAACTCACAATGGAAAGCGAAGTGGAATTCTTTACGAGAAAAAGAAAGAACACTTTAATTCTACGGAGAGTCTCCATTGGTTTGCTGTCTTCGCCAACGCTTCGATAATCTGCCTTGAGTGGGTATTTCTGGCCATTTTTCTTTCCTTCGCCTACAGCTCCGTGCTTAAGGAAAGGATAGAGAAGGCATTGATTTGGCGATATTTACAGATGGCTTACCGTACCTTTTGTTCCTCGCCAAATTTTTACCAAAGAAAGGTTTACTTTTGAAAAATGCCAGACAGGATTTATAGCAGTTTTTTCATTGCGTTGTTTCAAAAGTTCCTTTTTCTTTTCATTGTGGAATTGTTTTTAGTGCGATTGGATTTTAGGGGAGAAAGGAAATGTAAATATGAGTAAAAAGCATTTGCCTTGAGTGATGGGTTTCTGTGAAAGAAGGTTTTGACGTTTACTTCCTGCAAAGATAGGATGAAGTCTATTGAAATCAAATAGATGGCCTGTTCAGTTAAACTATCAAAATTTTTTTGACACAGAAAATGTTTTAAAGATGAATCAACTAAGTGGAAAAGTCACGCAAATCTCAGAGTAGCAGTTGATCTTGTTACCATAGTAACATATTCAAGATACTATATAACAAATGCACATATAAAATGTTTTATATAGTTTATTCTAGCTAGTCACTTTAACGTCCAGTTTTGGGGCGGAATTATGGTTATTTGGATCAGACATCTTAATATTTAGCATGTTAGCGGCCACGACTCATGCCAGAGATTCGAACCATCTGTCTAATTAGATTAGTCTTTATATGCTATCTCTGAACGGCAGTAGAGGAGGAATTATCTGATTAGACAGTAGGAATCGTATTTGATAGCCGTATGAATCAGATTTGATTCATATGGCGATAAACGTGTTAATCGTGGTCAGACGACAAAGACGACACCTGAGAATGTACTCTCTCATTAAAGTTCCAGGTCACACCAATAAGAGGACATTTGACGCACGAAGATAGATTAAACGTGAATCAGGCTCACATGCGGACCGGGCCTTCTGATGGAATATGTCTGGGACATGGAACTCGAATATCGCAAACTTTGAACGTTACCACCAGCTCATTCGTGTCACTTATTTTATTTGCAAAGCCCTTAACGGTGATGATAAGTATAAAATTGTTCTTTCTGAATAATTTATTACTAAGTAACTTTAAGCACGAAAAATTAATTCAAACCAGCGGGAGTGGCCTCCCCTAAACTTTCTCGTACACTTTTCAAATACTTGTCATTTCCCTTCCCCCTGCGTTGATAAAAAGTTCGAACCAACTGTAACCCAGAATGCAATGACTATCAGAAGGTTTTTCATTGTTGATTATAGTGTTAGTAAAATATTGAGGTGAAGAATCATATTCAAAAAGATACGTATGTATTAAAACTTTGCAATATTTATTTTTTTATCAAACTCTAGCAATGCGAGTCCCGCGTGCGGAGAAGAAAACAGGAGAATAGCTTGCTCGCTGAATAGCTTGCGTATGCGCAGAGATTGCTTTCAATACGCAAGTAAAACGAGACGCCTTAAATGTTTGCGTTCTTACAAAATCTCGCCGCCAGAATTGGTTTTTGGCAAACTGCCAAGTTTCGGAGTATCCCTTCTTTGCACAGGCATTTACGCATGCGCATGGAGTAGAACAAGTATGCTATTATGCAGACCGACAGACAGTCAGTCCTGGCCCAAAATTTTATACGGACCTACATTCATGCCGATAAAACTGTGTACCAAATTTTATCCATCTGGCTTTTCAGGTTTTTGAGTTATAGCGTTCGCATGACCTCGAACATACAGACAGACAGACTTCCCGTTGACGGATTTTGTCCAAAAGTTGATAAAAACCTACAAATTATGTTTAAACACCACATACCAAATTTCATCCCCGTAGCTCTAATAGTTTTCGAGTTATCGTGTTCACAGACAGACAGACATAATTCCAAAATTGTGTTTTTCGGACTCAGGGAGGTCTAAAACGTGGAGATTCGTCAAAATCTCGAGTTCGAATTTTTTGACGATTACAATACTTTCTCTATGTATACTTCGTATACGAGAAAGTAAAAATGGATGGTCAATAACCAATCGGTAGTCCTTTTCACGCCACATACTGCGAACTATGTTCGCAATCATCGATGCTTATTTGACAACCACATGCATGTTCCGCATGTTCAAATATCTTAAATTATTTCTTGGGTCTCCATTTCATAGAGATATGCCGTAGACTCTGTCTTCACGCCTCCTTCGTTTTCAACGGTGAATGAACTGAAGGTACGCATAGAAAATGATGGATGGTAATAAAATGGACGAGCATGTTGATGCTTTCCGTGTGACAAAAGAAGTCTCCGTAAGCAATTATTACGTACGCAAACAGAACTTTAGGCTTTCTTCTATATTGCATTAAAATTTTTCCTCTTATCGTTTTTACGTTGAAATTAGAGCCATTTATAATCGATGGAGTTTATTTGCATATCCCTGTAGTTGTGCCTCAACATATAAACTTACGCCCATACATTTCACTGGAATTAATGTCTTTTCAGTGTGCTTTAGCAATCCTTATAATTTATTCCAAACATTCTGAAACACCTTGTATTTTAATAACTTTATGTAATCCAAACAATCTAGAGAAAAAATAAGGAGTCATAAGTTTTATTCAGTGATCCACTTGTGCATTTTAAATTCCTCTTGTGCAAAAGTCAAAATTAAAATAAAGCATCATTTTGATCATTAAAACAGCAAAGTTTATAAGCTCTATACTGTCTATATTTAGCCATATTGATTTTACCCTTCCATTTGACACAAAACTAAACGAAAAGCAAGCCGACACATTTATTGAATTTACTAGTCTAATACTCAGACGTCAGAAAGTTCACAGACTTTGAAAAGTGAAAGCGCAAACTTATGAAATGAACTGAAAGCTTCAATTTGATTATTCAGAAAAGGGTCGGGCCATTTTATCTTACGTTAGGCACAGAATGCAGAATCCCTCTTGCCCAAACGGTGGATGGAGAAGTTGTGTGCTGCTGCGATGGATGGTTTAGTTCTTCGCGCATGTAACTAAATGAATTATGTTTGCCGTGGCAAAATAAACTATTTTATCCTTGAACAGGATGGTAGCTAAATATTTACTGTTTCTTTAGTCTTGAGTTCCAAAGAATAAATGATACTTAACCAAACCAGTTTTACTTCTGTGATGCCAGGTCCTAGAAACCGCAAGTAGAACTTAAGAACCTGTGACCCTACAAAAATACCTACCTAATAAAATAATTGAAGAATAAGAACAATACTTTCTTCTCTAATTAACGCTTTACAATTTGGCATATCTGCTCCTTTTCAAAGTATGATTTTGTAAGTCAGCTTCCGTAATTCATACAAATTTTATTACACAGGAAATTCAGTATTTTCGCACTGATTATCTCTGTGGTACATTTAAACAAACACAATAAAGAAAATCATGCAAATTCAAAGCATTATGTGTTATGCTTTGTTTTTCAGAGCTTGATATCTTACTTATAATTTTTAAGAAAAAAGTAGTAACACATTTTAACAACGTAAAAAGTAATTAAAACACATCAGCAAAATTACCACATTGCATTAATTTCAATCTGTGTTATTTCGTAGAGAATTTTCATAGCATTTTGTTTGCATGAGTTGCTTAGTTTTGTTTCAAAATCATTTGCACAAGCGAAATACATGTTCGCCAACTAATACATAATTTTTTTACTGTACACATACATTTAACATGCTTAAATTTTTACACTGACTTTAAAATTCATATTTAGAGAGACCTGTCTTATATTATTGTGATAAAAATTCTGACAAATATAAGCATTTGTTTCGTTATAAATAATCACACTTTCGCTCCTTTTGAACTTCTTTTTCGTTGTTAAAGGTCCTGTAGCCCTTAAAGGTCAAACAAACATTTTTCCATCGTGATCCCCATCAAATCTTCGATAACATTTTGAAAAGGCTTTGTTTCGACAGTTACGATTTTTTTCCTTGCCTCAAATACTTTTCGACTCACAAAGTTGCACCCTACGACCCAGGTAGACACGATTATTATTCCCAAACGTGACATGTAACGCCTTTTCATTGTTTCGGAACATCATTACTGTTCAGAAAGTCCTTTTATCTCTCGCACCAAAACTTCCAACACACTTCCTAAAAAATTGTTAAATTGCATGTAGGACAAATATTCTTCTTTAAAACCTCTCCCAAAACAATAAAACGATTATCTGTAAACAGTTCATTTTTAAACACCTACTATTACAAACACGTCAAAATCGTCTGCTGGCGTATTTTATTTTCCTATTGTTCATCAAAATCTCCGGGACAGTATTTTGTTCCGCATTTACGGAATAATCTTTTGTGTGGTAATTTCGCAATCGATTTATGGCAACAGCTGCGGTAAGTGTGAAAACACTTAAGGGGATTCTTTTCGGTGTCTATCGAATGGTTTCGAACAGAGAAGTAGAATTTTCGCGCCATCTTATACCTCTTTTGTATGCAAAGTGGCATTTTATGGAATTTCGTGAGAGGAATTTCTTAAGACCTTCTACCTAATTCTGGACTCTGATTTTGGAAACACAAGGACGTGTTATGGATGTAAAAAAAGATGGTTAATGGAATTATTTAAATGTTTTATTCATGTACAAAACACTTGAGGTCTACCTTAAGGTGATGGCTCGAGTAAATTAAATGTTATTAAATTACGTCTAAAAAATGAAACATTATTACAAGTTATTCAATTATTAATTCATCTTTCTTTGATGTTCTAAAATTAAATAAATTTTAATTTTAGATGATAAGCATATGACTGTGCCTTAAAATTTAAACGACATTCTTTAAATGTCAAGCGTTTTTGTTACAAATAGAAATAGTTTGCATTTAAGATACATTTGCCCAAAAAGTATTTTATTAAACTGAAGCAATTTAATAACGGTTGTGACATTTCAATTCAAAATTAATCAACAAAAATTCGAAGAAAAAATTATAGTTATTTTAAATAAATGAAACATTTCCTGTTAATAACTTCTTTTGTTCCTTGATGCTTTTAACCATTAAAAAAATTTGAAAAAAATTAAGACTTAAGAATTCTATCAAAGGTTATATAGACTTAAATATTTAGATACTCATTGTAACAAATACGGAGGAACATTTGTTCCGAGTCGAAATCTAGTAATAATTTTTTAAAAAATCCCCGTCGGCAAGCCGGAAGGCAAAGGTCGACTCCTTTTGACTGGAGATATAAAGAAAAGAACTTTTGATTAGAATTAGAGTTACAAGAATGAAAAAAGAGTTGAACCGAATGCAAATGTTGAGAGCTTCCCAACAAGGTGTAACATGCATAAAAGGCAGTTTAAGTTAAGGGGGGATCACTTTTAACCGCTAAATGACCGAATTATTTTGAAACCTACGGTATTTAAAACTAGTTGACTCGAGAATCAAGAAACTTCCAATACAAAAGTTGTCCGTTATGTTAAGATAATAATTCATATAATCCGAATTTTCTGTTCATCTTCAATCGTAAGGGAGTTATGGGGAAATGGAAATTTCTATCCCCCACCCCCTGAGTTGGATAGTCCATCTACGAACTCAGCTGAGATTTTCATCATCCTTACAATATATCCCTTTCAGGTTAAAATCAAATAAAAATTGCTCTAGTTATCGTGTCACAAGTGTTTTGGGTTCTAGGGGTCATGATCGGTGAAGGTAGATGGAAATCTTCCGGAACCATTGAAGCAGGTAGACTTCCTACAGGGAATCTACCTAAAATGAGAATTTTCAAAATAGTTTTGTCAGCCGCATGATGTATTTTTGTTGTGCCTGTGGTAGCCAAATGATTTATTGTAAAACTTTTTTATTCTCAATTAATCCTCCGTTAGTCGCAATCAGTTTCATCCTTAAAAGTCGCAATTTATCCCGCTTATATAAAATCTATTCTATGGTATATTCATCTAGTTTTGCGGATTTTTCCTTTATAGATGTAATAATTACTCCTAATGAGATTAAAAATGCGTTTTATGCAAAAACTTTCAAATTGTAATGCTTAAAAATAAGGTGACCAACATTTTTACAATGAAAAGCAGGACATAATAGAATTGAAGAAAAACATATCTTAAATAATAGAAACATTTTATTCATTGCAACAATAATACAGAATACACGGTAATATGATACAAATTTGTATATTTTTTTATCGAAATTATGTTTACATGCCTATGAATCATTATTGAAATTACTACATCTCTATGGAAGGAATTTTTTAGTCAATTTATCATCTTCTAAAAATATATTGGAAATATCCGAACAAGAAATATCCTCCATATTGAATTTCACTGGCAGTGCTAAAGCTAGAATAAAGACATTCAATCTCTATTTCTCACTTGTTTAAAAACCATTAGCAATTGAAAAGACCCGATTAGGATGATGGAATACGGCTATTTACAGATTAGTCTTTAAATATCGAAAAGCAGGACATTTAAGAGGACACTTTTCGAGGGAGGACAGATCTTGCAAAAGAAGGATTATCCTTTCCTAAAGGTGGACGATTGGTCACCTCACTAAAAACCAACTAATGGATGCAGATTGCGTATGTATCTAATAGAAATTGCGACTAACGGAGGGATAAGATGCTATCGTAATGGAAGAATACAAACGCTCCACAAAATATTTCATTTCTCTAACCATTTAGATTTATTTATCGTCATACATCAAAACAACTATTAGCTATATTTGTCAAAAACAAGTCTTTATCTGGATGGGGAACTTGATTTAGCATAGTTACAATCGCATATGAAGGGTTGAAAGCCAGATTGGAATAACCATAAATTTTTGCCAAGCAGAGCTAGGCATCATATTTTATAAAAGTTTAAATTTAACCACTTGGAAGCTACTGTTATCTAATATAAAGCATCTATAAACCTTGTCATTCAATCAGGCTTTAAAGAAAACAAACTTTCCATTTCAAAATTACGCCTACTTCAATTTATAAACAATTATAATTATTAAAAATTATTAAAAATCCATTCTGATCAGCAACGCCTCATGTGCACGTGTATCAAAGTAGGAAGCAATTATGCATTAAACGAGAACTTCTCTTCATAACATTAAAGAAGCTCTTCTGGCCTTATTCTAATGGCTTTACAATATTTGAGAGAAGATCAAATATTTTATTCATAATCCAAATCGATAATTAATATTTCAGTTTTTATAATAATTTTTCACTGGATAATAATTTTCTTAGAACCTTTTAATCAAATGCCTTTTGCACCATAAATAAAGAAATACCCCATGAATGTGTAAAACATTCCTTTATTTTAATAGCCTATTTCTGTTGGCTTAATGTTTAATTTTATATGTGTTAGATTGTTAAATTGACCCCTTCTTGGTCAGAGACGCATGCCATACGTTCGGCTTTTTTGTACCCGTAAGGTCGGCATCGTATGCCATGCGACAAAGAGAAAAGTTGCATCTTTGAAAGTGCATTCGTCGCTAATTACACGACGAAGAGAAAAGTTGCATCTTTGAGAGTGCATTCGTCGCTAATTACGCGACGAAGAGAAAAGTTGCATCTT
>BGPR01000649.1:371306-385417 GCA_013235015.1 Araneus ventricosus | reverse complement strand
CGACGAAGAGAAAAGTTGCATCTTTGAGAGTGCATTCGTCGCTAATTACGCGACGAAGAGAAAAGTTGCATCTTCGAAAGTGCATTCGTCGCTAATTACGAGACGAAGAGAAAAGTTGCATCCTCGAAAGTGCATTCGTCGCTAATTACGCGTCTCGTTATATTCCACGATTTTGACAATGTAAGCAATAACATAATTGACAATAAATGATTTCAATGTGGTATTTACGCTCTGATGGTCAAGGAAGATTGTGAAGCTGTTTTCATGCTGAGGGTGTAAAACCATTTAAAAAAAACATTTTTTACGTATCATTAATAATTCTATTCATGCAGATATTTATTTTAAATACCTCAAAGCAATAGATTTGAAAATATATTATCAGTGAGTATTTTGTTTTAATTTAAAATCTGGATGCATTGCAGGAAACACTGGAGATCAATGAAAGGGATATCGCATGTATGACCATCAGTAGGTCAAGCAAAAACTGCTTACTGACAAAATTAGTTTGCATTTTCGAATTCGGGATAGAACATATACTCACTAATTTTCAGCAATAAAAAAAGGCCTTTTTTGGGTCGGAAATTCGAAAAAAAATCCATCCAAGAAGGAGTTAAAATAGCAAATTAAGCCACTTTAAAAATACAAATTTATTCTTTTCGACTTCAAAAATAGATCAGCACAGAAAGCAATAAGATATAAATTTTATCTCTAAAATGCAATTAAATTATTAATATCATCTTTCACGTGAAAAACGAGCCAAGAAAAACTTATTTTCATCCTGAAAGAGAAATAATGAAGGGAAAAACAAGTTGTGCAAAAAATACTGAAGATGGTGGTTAATTTCGCTGCTTTTATATACAATTGAATTATTCAAGTTGAGAATGTTGTAAAGATACCCAACTAAGGAATTAGCAGAAAATATATTTTTTGAATAAATTTTCACTAATCATTTTGAGAGATTTTTTTAAAACAGATATTCATAGGGTTTCAAAGAATCTATTCCATGAATTAAATCCCACCTCATAAATTATAGCGATGATATTTCCAGGAAATTTGGAGAGAGTGCCTTGAGCTAAACTGCCGTGTCAATAATTTGGTGAAATTTCAAAACCAACCGATCTGTATTCATCTCAACGTCTTTATTGAAACTTCAATTACTGTCTTGTCAAGAAATCAAAACGAGCAAATGTAAAGAAAATTTGTATCATGATTGTCAAGCACGAATTGAAAACTTACATTTTTATAATTTTTCTCCGTATGGAGCTATGACTACAAATTTTAAAATAATGTGAAAGATGGTCATTTTGGATATTCTTAATTTGTAAGACAAACAGTACTTGTATATTAAAAGATCCATTTTTATAAACATGTTATATTTTTGATTACGTAATTTAAAACAATTATTTACAGTAACAAACTTATCTTACAAATTATATGAAATTTAAAATCAGGAATTTCAATTGTGTGCCATTTTATCTCTGAAAAAGTATTTAAAAAGTAAGTATAGACACAATTAACAAATCTACGAGGTATTTAGTAAGTTATCTTAAGAAATGAAATATTTTAGATGAGAAAATATATATAAAAAATTAAGTTACGTCAAAGTTATTGTAAATAAGTTTCAGAAAAAGAGACCCAAACTAAAATAACTTCATCAACTACGCTGTTTTCACATTAGATCATTAATGATGATAAAAGTAACAAAACATTTAAGTAAATATTGTTACGAGTAACGCAGTAACGACCAAGAAATAAATATTGGAAAAATAAATAGATCATTTTATTTTGAAAGATCCCGAAAGTTTATAATCATAAGGGAAAATCGTTTCTCAAAATTTATTTCTGTAATTCCTTTTGAAAAGTTCTAAGGAATCTTGAAACTCTTCTGCTATGCTTTTAAGTGAGTCTACAGTGAATTCATTTTCTTGCTTTTTCATTCCATTTCAAATCTTTTCCTTTTAATGACAAAAGCTTTTACGATAAAAAAAGTCGTCTGCTCGGAAAATACTTTTGGAGAATCAAAAAATAAAATGGCGGATGTGGAAAACATGTTACTGTTCCCTTTCGTTTCTGATGGTGATTTATTTCTTGATATATGGAGTGCAGTTTCATTACTATCATTTGGTTATTTGTTCCTGAACTGATCAAATTAAAGTTGTGACTGTCGGCTGTATTCTTTTGTCTAAGGCTCACATAATGATTTTACTTTTTGTTTCGTCTGGGGACTGTTTTATCCTTAGGCAGATATTCAATTTTCAAAGGAGAAGATATTAAAGTTATTAAAATATTAGAACATCTTTAAAAGGAAAAAATATTAAATTTATATAAAACATTCGAATTTTTATTTAGGTTTATTTCTTCAAATAAGCATGAGTAATATTTTTCTATATTTTATAGTGTTTCAGATTTCTGTACGTTTGTAAAAATGGAAATAAAATAATGACAATACTTTTATAATATCACTATTTTTTCCTATTTTAAAGATGTTTTGGAATTTTTGCGATATCATCATTCCTAACAATTATTATTTCTATGCGTTTCAATAATAAATTGAATTTATTTTTTCATTTCAAATGTAGAAGTGGTATGATTTGGACTTCACATTAGAACAAGCGTTGGTTTGGGTACTTCTTTTAACCCTTAAGGGCCCGATATTTTTTTGAAAATATTTTAAAATGTTTTTGATTTTCATTTCTTGAATAAAACATGAGAAAATATTTTTAAAAAGCCTATTTTATTTTAAGTATGGTTTATGGCTAAAAAGTAGTTTGTACCCATCGACAAGACTGGTCTTTAATTTTAAAAAAATTTCCTTGATAAAATTCTATAATATCAAATACAGATGATTTTTAAGAACTAATAATATGGACAGGGAATTTATAGAATATAGTATTCTCAAGCGTAAAAACAAAGCTAAAAAGTTGCAGCTTCAAGTGAAAATCATCAGTTTATTTTTTTTTATCAGCACTCGGGTTGTCATCTATATGTTGTAAATTGATTTAATGATATTTTCAGAATGTATTCTATTGTCATCAGCGGGCATTAGAGCTTCAGTCTTATTCTCAAGAATTTTAGAGGCCAAAATTATGTATGTTGCATAGTTGCTTAAAGGCCACACTGGGCCTTTAAGGGTTAAGAAATCGCTTATTTTGCGGAGGAAGTATCCTTCTGACATAGGTTTGGAATGGACCTTTGATCAGACTTCGCCTCAACTTTGATAATTCGGATGTCGAGATATGTCCCTTCTAGATCTAGGATAACTTCAAAAGTGGCCAGTAATACTCGCAATTATTTTTCAATGAAATTAGCTTAAATACATAAAGGCCCATTTTAAATCAACATGATAGCTATTTTCGGCAGATCTCGTAATCTTGAACCACGGTCAGATGACACACCACACCTGAAGTCTTAACCTGCAACGTCAGATTTAACATACATCACGCCTACATTTACGATAGATCGTTTATGGAATTATGTTAGAATTGCCTGGATTTCCACTAAGCAAAACACACATGTGGTCTAGTTTCTCCTGAAAACCGTCTAGGAAAGCAACTAAGCCCGTATTTTAAAACTAAATCAGATTTCTACCTAAGATGCTCCAAGGCCGCTTTAACCAACAGATAATTCCCCACATTTCCTCTAATATAAACTTGATTAAATGTGCTAGACGAAGTATAACCACTACCTTATTGCTAAAACTTACACGTTTCCCTTATTCCCAAACATCCCTAACAGTCAAATAGAAAAGCTAATTTTATCAGTTTAAAAAAAAAATGTAAATATATAATATAATAGTTAACCACATAACTATTCACAAATTTTGTCCCAATGAAAATAAAAATGATCACGAACTAGACAACTATAACAGATACTCCAACAATAAAACAAAACCCATTTGAAACTTTAATTGATTTCTTTAAGAGCGAAAGAACTGGAACCATTTAAATCCCCTCAGTTGACGTTCGGTAATAAATTGAAAACCGAATTACACGAAGAAGCGAAATTAAAATATTAGTTTAAAGAGCGATTTCGGCATTCATTTAAATGCTGCACGATATCGCTATGATAAATTACAACCAACTGAAATTAATAGATCAATTAACGAAGTTTCCTACCATCCGCATTCTTTTAATGGCATCAGAGGGTATTTGAAAATTCTGTCATAGGACTATATTTAATGTAGGATAAATTGTTAGATATATCCATTAATCTAAGCAACGTAAAGGACATTGTTATTTAAATTCCAGATCAAAATTGATATCGCATAATATTTTCCTAATCTGCTTAATTGTGGCTATTTATAACTATTTCATGCAAATAATAGAATGGTAATGAAAAGTGTAAGTAGCAACAATTATTTAACCTATAAATATAACTTTCGAATCATTAGTGTCAATGACTACCAGTATTGTTTATCTTTCTTTTTAATATACTACTTTAGTTTTTAAATTGGTCTGAAACTACACTCCATTACTTTTTATTTTTCAGCAAAATTTGTGTCAGTCTATATAAATAAATGATTGTGATAGACATTGAAATAACAAATGTCAAAAGGAGTTTCGTTGACTACAGCGATCAATTATTGGATGATGTCTTTGATAAAGGTTATGTCGATGGCAAAGTATATAAGAAAAATTAAAGGAAGAATAAAGAAGATTTTAAAATGTACGATGATTGAAAAGTAAAATTGGTTAGTTTCTAAGTTTTGACCTTTTAAATAGTTCTTTTCAAAATACCTAAATTAGTTCCCACATATACCTCGTAATACAAAATTATCTTGTCCTTTTCCCAAATACATATAGCTAACTCAACAACAAAAAGATGTAAAGCAAAAATAATTCATAATTAATAACTTTCCTTTTATCAAAATCCTTCACACTTCTCTATACCACCATAAATATATTTATTTCTCTCAGCATAGTTGGTGAAACAAATACTAATTTTATAACGAAATATCTAAAGAGTAGAAGAAAAAAATTATATGAGTGATATTAAAAACAATTGGCCCGATTGGAAATAGACAGACTTCCTTATAAATATCGTTAGAACGAAAAAATTTAAACATAATACAGAAGTAAGCTCTAAGATTAGTTTGTGCAGGCAATAACTACCCTATAAGACTTCCCTCGCTTACATGGATCGTAGTCCATTTCACGCCAAACATTGTGAAGTATCCTCGCATCCATTGATGCGCGTTCGATAGCCACTCGCCCGTTTTACATGTGACCATCTAAATCTTCCGAAACAATTTCTTGTGTCTTCATTACATCCAGATACATCGTACACACTGTCTTAACGCCTACTTTGCTTCCTACAGAAACGAAATAATGTTCATTTCGTTTGGCTTACACAGTGTTTCACTTGGAAGCTGTCTGAGTGGTTAAGACGACAGGTTTTGGAAGCGGGATGTCGGGGATTCGAATCCGAGGTTGTCTTCGTACTCTGTTTTGTCTCATGTCCACTGAACCGGTTCGGTCGCTGTAATGTCTTCAGGTACGGGAACACGGGGCGGCGCTCTGTATATGTGACAAAGGATAAACAGAATGAGCAATGATTACGTTACGTTGTTAGCTTCCATCTGCATTGCATTAATTTTTTTCTTGCTATCGTTGTTTACAAGGAAGTTACAACCATTTGTAAACGAGGCGACTGTTTTGAATTGACCTCTATTACGGCTTCAAAGTCAAAAGCGAGGATGAAATAAGTTTTATATCTACATCGCAAAATCTAAAGGACAAGTGTAATCGGTATCCATTTGGGATTTTTCCCCTTGATCGAATGGGTGCAAAGTTTCATACAGGTTTATAATTCTGATGAAAAAGCGACAAGCCAGATTTCATTTATATGGCTTGTAGCGTTTCCGAGTTGTCGAGTTCGCATGCCCACTGTTAACATGTAGTTCCAAATTCAATAGACATCTACAATTGCAGTTATAAAACTGTACGTCATATTTCCTACATTTAGATCGCTTTGTTGCTTAGCTGCTTTCACTTGTACGGACCGACTTCTCATTGGTCGAAAATGTAATGGAAATATAAAATATCTTGGGTAAACTATCATAAGTAAAACTTCTAACATTTTACAAGAGAGGCAAAAGAAGTTCCGGGGCTCAAATGTATTGCAATGCGTGATTTTTTTTTATTGAAACCTGTTAACTTTTGTTCTTTTCGACCCACAATTACGACATTTTCCCCATCCAATGATGCGGTAGGGATAATAAATGAAAACATCAAAATTTGACTTTAGATACTTAATCTTTGAGGTGCAGGTATCAATTGTTGTGTTAAAAGTGCGTAGTTTATTTTAGTTTAGATATATTAACGTCCCGTTTTGAAGCAACATGAGGACTATTAACAAACAAATTGGCAGACATGTTGTTAACATTTGTATTGCGCCCGATGGAAGGTTAAAACAGTATTTCGCTTCACTGGGCCAAAAAGATGTGGAAATAATGTTTAAATGTATTCGCAATGCCTCTACGGAAAAAGAGGCGAAATTATAAACATTCAAATAATTTTACTCGGGTTCGGATTGCGGTACTGCTAAAGGGAAGATTTTCATTTCGCCCAATCGCGCACTGGATGGATCAAGCTAACAAGTGCAAATATTGATAGCAATGGTTGGATGAAGGCTAGTTGGTTATATATTAACGTCTCGTTTTGCAGCAACATGAGAGCTATTTTGGGACGGAACTCGTAGTTTTGACCCTCGGTCCGATGACGAGGACGACACCTGAGAAGGCACCCCATTTCCAAACTTCCGCACCACATCAACGGGAGGACGTTTGACCCCTTACGTATAACTTAGCGCGTAACAGGCCCAATACACGACGGATCTTCAGTGGAATCGGGTTTCGAGTCTGGAACCCTTCGATCCCAAAGCCGAGACCTTACCACTAGGCCACCGCGGACGGTAGACAAGCGCGTAGTAAATTTCTTCGCTCTAGCTCGTAGCGTTTTCAAGTTATAGTATTCACTGACAGATGTAATTCCAAAAAAGGATTTTCTGCTGCAGGGAAGGTATAAAACATGGAAATTCAGTAAAATCCTAAAGTAGGGTCATTTCATTCTTTCCAATACTTTACGTTCCTCTTTATATATTTCCTATACGAGAAAGGAACAAATTATATACAGGGGAAACTAGGGATACTTGACTTTACGCGATTTTCTCAGATTGTGAGATAATTTTTAGATTGTGTGACTTTTTTATTTGACTTTTGGTCACCTGGTCTATGGCAGGGGGTTTCATTCCAGTCTTTAATGCCATCCTAATTGTTGTGTAGGTAAATATATTTTGGGGATCCAAAAGTAAATTTTCACTTTTTCATTCCTCGGTGGATAGGAAATTTACTATTGAAGATATGATGAATAAAATACTTCTGAGTTTTAAGCATACTTCTAGTTAAAATGTGATATACGATATTATGCAGTATCTTAATTCTAAGTGGTTTAATTTTAAGATTATTTAGAAAAAGTCATGTTATGGATACTTGACGCTAAAACGTTAAGGATACTTGACCTATCAAAAGCTATTGCAACTTCGTTGTAGTAGCCAACCGAAGCACATTTTGTGGTTGGGATCAGTTTTCTGGCGAGCAAAGTTTGTCGATTGATTTTAATCTATTATTAATTCATTTACGATTTTTGATAAAGGCATCAACATTAACAACCTCGGAAACGTAGGAGTGTAGGCTTTTTAATGTTTCACTGTAGGGGTATTTCCCAAAAAAATGTACACACAGCATTATTCAGGCAAATTAATATGTTTTCTCTCTTTTTGAATCCAAGTTTACAAAATATTTTTACAACATGAATACAATCTTAAGCAAAATATGGAATCTCAAAACGTAGCTCCAGTTTTTAACGTAGGACTACGTTCCTCCCATTAGAGTCTCGGGAAGGAATTGGATTCACTGGCCAAAACGCCACAAAAAACGATGTATGGGGGATCCTCTATATCTCGGTAACTACATATCTTAAAAACATAACAAATGTCTTATTTCAGAGATAAAGGGTAGCAACAGAATTTACAAAAAACATTTTGAAAGTCGTAATTGTAGTTCAGTGACTACTGAGACTCAAATTTGGGCCACTAGTGAAACAGCAGGAGTGATCGCAGAGGAGTTACTCCACAACACATTCTCGATATGATTATGAAAATAGCCGATGGTGTAAGGAGCTCGTTCCGGTGTGTCCGCAACATGGAAAATGTTATTCGGAAAGAAATAGAGGATCCAGCATTCATCAACGGGTGTGTGGAGAAGAACTTTGCTTTCTTGAAGTCATTGCCTAATTCATTGCCGCCAATTTGCCATACATTAGTATTTCAGAGAAACAAAAGAGAATTGAGAGCCATTTCGAGGAACAAAAGAGAATTGGGAGTAACTTCGAAAAACAAAAGAGAATTGAGGGCAACTTCGAGTAACAAAAGAGAATTGAGAATAACTTCGAAAAACAAAAGAGAATTGAGAGCAACTTCGAGGAACAAAAGAGAATTGGGAGTAACTTTGAAAAACAACAATATCGCGAGTAACAAAGAGAATCCAAGAATTTCGAGAAAGAAAAGAGAATCGCTAGTAACAGAGAAACATCGAGAAACAAAAGAGTCACACGAGTAAAGTAGTCCTACGCCTTTAGCATTAGCAGTTGTTTGAAAAAGACAGCCTCCCGTCATTTTTTTTACGTTTTGATGCTATTCTGTTTTTCATTTTCATTTTTATTTTATTTTTATTTTCCAAAACCGGCAATTCTTCAACGCGCTAGATTTCTAGTTCAATTGCTGTAATTTTATCATTTAATTAAATCAATATTTTAGTTGTTTTTTTTTAATTTTGAATTAAATTAATTCAATAACTAGATTTAGTTTAATGACTTATCTAATTTAATTTATTAACTAGATTTTATTAATATATACGTTTTATAGTAACCATATTATTTAATTTTTAATACTAGTTCTATTAATATTATTTTATAATAAAGACTTTTTTAATTCCGTAGTTCTAACCTAATAGCTGAATTTCGCGTACATGCAATTTATCAAAAGAATTTAAGTACTCTTTGAATGTAGGCGCGACTTTGAATGTATCCCTACCCCTAGGGTCAAGCATCCCTAGCTTAGGGTTACTTGAACATAGGTGATTTCATAAAATATATTTATTTTATGATTAAATGAAATATAAGTTTAGAATATATGCATTGCTCATTCTTAAATGTAAATTCTTTTATGATGATAGAATTCAAATATTCGAGAAATAAAAGAAAAAGTAAAAGTAGGGTCAAGTATCCCTAGTTTCCCCCTTATAATGCAAAATATAAAGAGATTTCAACTGATTTTTCCTTTAATATCAAGTCTAGTTATTTTTAATCATCAGTTCATTAATTAATAATTCTACCATTATCCTTTATGCATCTCTCTGCCACAAAGAAGATATTGGTTTTAATATTTCTCTAATCACATCATAAGGCGATTTGTATAGAATTAAGGCAAAAGTTACATTGTTATTAATTTATTCATTTCATCCATTAGAGTTGGTACTTTCGGGCAACCCTTTACGATGCCCCAAGGAAATAAAATCAACTCTCATTTTCTCATCATTAATCATTTAGAACTAATATTCCTAATTCTTAAAGAATAGCTTCATTATCTTTTTAAAAGTAATTTATTGAGAGTAATGTAAATTCATTATGCTTAAATAGTTATCGAAATATTTACTTTTAATTCCAGATGGACTTAAAGCCATCTTTATGCAAAATAAATTAAAATAAATCTATTTCATAAATTAAAATTATGCACGCTTGGCTTTCATTAAACTAAAAGGTGTAGGAAATATTTATAAAGCAACTTAATTTTATGTAATTGTGCTAATTTTGTTTGTGTTTACGAATACAAATGTTTAACTAATAATAAATAAAGTAATGAAATAAATCTTTATAAAATAAAATTATGCACGTTTTCTTTGTACAAACAAATGGTGTAGAAAATATTCAGAAAGTAATTCAGTTTTATTTAATTGTGCTAATTCTGGTTGTGTGTACTAATTTTTTAACAAACATAATTTTATAAAAAGGTAAATTAGAATTAAAATTGTAATCTCTCCAGTTTCAAAGGAATTTTTTTTGCAACAAGAAATTGTCCCGAGACATAATTCTTATCTATTTAATTTGCTGCATCCAATTAAGTAATGTTTATATGCAATTGTTTTATTTTTAAAATTTATTTATGTATCGCGTCGCTTTATAAATTCAGCGCGACTTCATTATTTATTGTTTCATTTTGTGAGTGTTTATTACTGATACATTTGAAATCTTGTTTGTGGATTGGAATTAAAATAAAACATGATGCTATACAGGAATATACATTAGTTCTTGAATTAAATGCTTGAAATACATAATGGATGAACTTTACAATCGCCTTATTCAGAAATATTTTCATATTGGAAAGACAAATTGTTTCTATAATTTTAGTAACTTTTAGTGCCATTTTGTATGAAAGACCACAACAAGAGGATTTTAGATTTTGTGATACGTTTTAGTTTGATGTAGGAAATAAATATTTTAAGAAATGAATGATTTATATGGTTTTTTGTAATCGATGAAATATTTCAAAATAATGAAAAATATTAACATATATCAGTATAAAATATATTAAAAACGTCATTTGCTTCTTACCAATAAATAAAATTATTTGCAATAACTTTATCAATTTTCAGTTAAATTAATTTTCATTTAAAGACAATTAAAATAGTTTATTAACAAGCACACATCTCCTAACAATAATTTTCGATATGTTCTACCATACGAATTCATTAAAAAAAATGAAATTTCTCCTTCTTTTATCGTTTCTCAAGGAAAACAAATAAAATAAATAATCAAATTTTATTTTATTTTCTGTTATCATTGTTTATTTTTCTAGACAAAAGACAAATTTTTGTGAACTACTTTTTTATTCCATCCGCATTCACTGATTCAACATGATGCAGATTAAATGTTACGCATACTCACTATTGGGATTTTGATTAACAACAAACACAGTATGTGTTTATATCCGCGATGCCCTCTGGTGACGAACACATAAATTATAATAACACTCAAAGCCGTGAGCAATTGGCGTAAATTAGTGAGCACTGATCAAGTTGGGAGTGAAATACACTAGGGATGTGGTTAAACAAAATTGGTTCTAGGTGGTTGATCTCTCATTAACGCATTATTGACAGTGTGCTCCGAAAGGCATATGGGATTATTCTCACATAGATGATGTAATGATATCTATATACCATTCAAAACAGTGTATAGAATTTATTCGCTATAATCAAAGTCGGCTCATCAGCTCGAAAACGAGCCTAGATACAAAATACGCTTTTCAAATATCCATATAAAACGAGTTTAACATTCATTCGTCTGAAGTTCAAATATTAAGAGACAGATGATAAATAATGCAATGGAATTTACTGATTTACCTTCGTCTTAATAACTATATTAAGTTTCGAGGATTCAGAGATAATGTGGACCAAGTCCAATTTTGTCCATTTTGCACTAAAACTGCCATGCTAATGTAAAGATATTATATTATTCCTAATATAATAGCCCAGATCTGTCTCTTGGCAAGGCTTTGACGTCACCAACAATAAAACTCGCGCCATAGCACTGCGAGACTTTAAACAGCATTATTTCATTGTTAGAGCACCTAAATTTCAGTAATTTTAAATTTAAAAGAGTAATTCTCGTTCTAATTTTAAATTTAATAGCTCTAAAATAGTGAAATAAAATTGTCTATCGATTGATATAAAATTTATCACACTATGATCAATACTTTCCGAGAAATTTTAAATTGTATTAATCATATATTTCAAATTAATTTCCGTTTTTAATAGAAAGTAGTAAATTACGTCAGTGGTATATCATACGCGTGATATAATTTGGACGCCACGATGCATCTGATTGTTTATTGCAATCGTGATGATATAATTTGATAATATTTTTTGGCATTGTTTGACAAGCAGAGAAGTGCTTTGTTTTGATTAGAATTTCGAAAAAGAATTCCTTTGAAATTATTACTTTCGACTTTCGTTTGACAAGCTGAGAATTTCATCGTTATTGAAATATAATAAAGTTGTTAAACAACGAAAAACACTTCACACGGAATGTTTTTTTGGATAAAGAAATATGTAAATAAAAAAAATATTTCCTGTCATAAAACATGCGTTTATTTTATTTGTTTTCAATCAATGTTAAACATTTCTCTCGCATATATTTTTATTAAAACCTGTCAAATTTGACGAGAAATCTATCGAATGAAGAGGCAATTTGCACCCTTCATGGTATGACGGGTAATTTTCTAGTTTTCTATATAATAGTAATTCATTTCTATGTTTCAGTTTCTATCCACTAGGCAGCCAAAACAATTGGAAGGTATAAACATCAAAATTTAACCTCAAGTATCACATCCCAAGCACCGCAAAATGTTTTATACGATACTGTACCACATTATACGATATCGTGAATACAGATACCAATACAAGGTATTTGAAGGATTAGAGATTCATTTCGAGTATGCACAGATAGAAATAAATTCTTAACTGCTGAGTAGAAGTGTCACACCTTCTGAGAACGTCTGTTATGTTAACCCATTGTTAGTCGTAATCATTTTCATCCGTGAAGGGTCGCAATGAATCTCACTGATATAAAATCTATTCTGTTATATGGAAGGTTCTGAATTGAAGTGAACCAAGTCTATGTATTGCCCATTTTGCACTGACACTGTCATGATGATGTAGAAATGTTATTATGTCTGTATAAATAAATATCCAAGTCCATAGTTCAATTTGTATCTACTAGGCAGCAACGACAATTGCGAGTTCACTGTTATTTTGAATGCAGTTATTCAAGTTTGATATCTGTTTTCTCAGAAATGAATTTCATGGGATTGATCCACTTTAACTCTGAACCCTATATTTATCGAGTAGCAAAAGAGACAAAGGCGAAATTATGTATAAAATAAGTCAGCCAAAAGGTAAACACAATTCTCCGTAGCTCGGTAATGATAAGGAATAGAGATATAAAATTTTGTATGTAGACGCTTTGTTTCTGTAACACATCACATATACCTAATTTTTATTTCCTTTGGATGCGAAAACGCGTTTGCCAAAGTGTAATTCGCGCGTTACCAACTTCAATGCGTTTTCCAACTTCGCTTACCTGTACTGATAGATTTTCTTTTGGAAGATCCTGAATATTCAGGATCGCCAAGGGGAAAGAGGTGTCTACTTGCCTGATGTTAACATTCAATTGGAATCGCCGAGGGTTTATTTTCATAGAATTTATCAAATGTGGAGTGAAAATTATCAAAGAACAATATTGTTCGTTCTTAGACAAGCTGCAATGTATCGTGCGAACAAAGAGATCAGAGTAATATGCAACCACCATCAAGTGTCATCACGCTAATGCAAGACCTCATGCTGCATACCTGATAGTTCAGAAGATTAGACAACTGGAGTGGTCATTAGTCCCAATCAGTACCATCCTAGTACCGTCGGATTTCTATCTGTTTGGATGACTGAATGCTTGGACGAAAGAGTAACAGTTTCAGGATGACAATGATCAATTTGCAGGTGCAAAGAGAAAACGAGCAATGGCCAAATTCAAGCGCTTTAAAAATGTGCATTATTGTCTTCAAAATAAAGATGGTTGTAGTGCAGTAAAGAATTGGTCATACTGGAGTGTTCAGAATTGAAGTGGATCAAGTTCATAAGATTCATTTCCAATGAAACAGACCTCGAAGTTGTTTAGCTGCATTTAAAATAACAGTGTATTTTTAATTGTTCTTGTTGCCTCGGGGATACAAATTGAACTATGGACTTGAATCATTTTTACACAGGAAATATAACATTTCTACATTACCATGGCAGCGTTAGTGCAAAGTTAGCAAAATATTTACTTCATCCACTTTCACTTTGAACTTTCCGAATATTTAGCGACATTTAGAAAGAACCAAACGACCTATGTTACTACTTTAAAACTTTTATTTTGAATCGTCGAAACAAGTAGAAATTTGCTTGTTTAGATGATAATTAGTAATATAAACAAGTAGAAATTTGCTTGTTTAGATGATAATTA
>BGPR01000649.1:348381-371296 GCA_013235015.1 Araneus ventricosus | reverse complement strand
AAACAAGTAGAAATTTGCTTGTTTAGATGATAATTAGTAATATAAACAAGTAGAAATTTGCTTGTTTAGATGATAATTATTTGACTCTTAAAATGACGAATGTGTTAGCATACGGGATTGTCGAATTTGTAGATAAAATTTAACTACGTTTACTCGTTGTTTTTTCTTGAATTTCATAACAACTATTTTCCAATGATTGCATTTATATCATATGACAAGAAGTTATTAAAAAATTAATAGCAAAGAATTAATATATTTTAAGATTGCTTAGTGAGTTTTACAGAGCTCTGTGCTTCTTTTAGGTACTTCAATTCCCAGTAAAACCTAAGTTGAAGTAGGAAAAAGTAGGAAAAAACATATAAGGATTGCTACATATCCATAGATCCCCTAGAAAGGCAAGTACAAACTGTAACAAAGCAAATTCTCTCCATTGATACAATGACGAAGTTTTGTGAGATTCTGAAAAAAAATCTCCAAAGATTATTCTGATTATTTGGAATTAAAATTAACTGATATCTTTTGCTTGATGTAGTATTATAGATGATTCCTTATTGCATTCTTTATTTCTTTGTATGATAATGGTTAAGAAATCTCTAAAATATTCATGTTTCCTTTCTTTGGGATTTTAACATTTTTCCTTTCACCGAAGAACCTTCGCAGTGAAACTCGATAAAGTTCAAAACCTTTTTCGGTTCCTTTTCTTTGAAAGTGAGCAAATAAAATTGAAGTTTTAAAGAAATGGATTCTGTCTGTCCCTTTCTACTTCACTGTCTATTACCTCGAATATCTTCCAGTTCCATCCGTCTCTGCGAATCATTTTCTTCACTTTTGAATCATTATTTTCTATTGCACTTCTATCTGACTATTACTGTGTTTCTATAAATTGTCAGCATTAGAATGTAGGTTTGTAATTTTTTATTAGTTTAATACAGATATCTGAAATTTTCATTGAAAAACTTAATACTGGCAAATAATTTGAACATAATTTAATATTTTGAATTATTCTCCTTTGCGAAGCTCACTTCCAGGAAGAGGATGAAAAATCTTAATATGCAGTGCTAGTACTTCCGGAAAATCAATTGTCCAATATGAAAGACCTGATCAACAGGAATCATTGGTGAGTGTGTGCGAGCGCGCGTGTGTGTGTGCGTGTGCACTGTAAAAAATATCCGTCTTTTTCCCGGACTTTTTCCGTATATTTGACGGTTTAAAGCTGTTTTGTTAACAAAACTGTTTTTCACCGTTTTCCGCTCCAGCCATAAACGGTTTAAAACCGTCAGTTCAAATTCTATTTTTCGTCATACGGTATTGCTTTCCGTGCGATAACTTTCCCTTTTCTTAAATGTAATTTTATTGCATTCATTTCATGTTTTTAATAGGGTTCCATCGCCGCTGTTGTTTACACATGTTGCAGTAACCTGTTGTCACTAATGAAAGCTAACCTTAAAACGCGTGTTCTGGCAATAGTTGATTTTTACACCACTAGGTGGCGCCACTAGAGCTATAGTGACTTTAAAACTCAAATAGATTATTTTTACATCATTTTATGAAGTCTCCGGTGGTCTACTGGTTAGAGCGACTGCCTTTTATTTCTAAGAACGCGGTTTCGATCCCCGGCTCGGAGGAGTTAGAAGTTTTGGTACCATCTTGCATCGAAATCGTCCAAGTAAATTCAATTAAAAATTACATTAATTTAAATTAATAATTAAGCCTTGATTAATTAATATTCCTAATTGAGATAATACACATCACCACATTTCAACTCAACTCGAACAGAGGGAGGAAAACAACTCAACTCAGTCGATGACGTCACTTACTTCGATTACTTTATTTTTACGGAGAAAACTTGATTTCATACAGTAAAAAACCGTTGTGACTACGGATTTACTTCCTAATCTTTACGGGAAAAACTTGTTCCTGTATGGTAAAAAACCGTTGTGCCTACGGATTTACTCCGTACCTTTTACGGTTTTGCACAACCAACCCAGCTGCCAGTTTAAAACCGTAAATTTTACGGGATTTTTTTTACAGTGTGTGTGTGTGAAAACAGTCCTGTTATTAGCATGTTACTCAATGCATTTAGAAGCATGGAACCAACTCACAAAGAATTCAGTTATAGGATCATTTATTTCGACAACTGTGGGCTTCAATTACCTGGTGTCCGGGTCCCGGCATCAGAATTGGTAACTTGAGATTCTATTCACAAGCACGTCCAAATTCGTTTAACCCAATTCATTAAACACGTGTTTGCTGACAATAAACACTTCAAGACCCACGTCACGCCCGAAGGTGTGATTTGGAAGTTTTGAGTAAGGAGTGACGACTTAGGACTCTTCCTCATTATCTAATCATGGTTCGAAACCACGAGGTCAAAGCTCATTAGCCGTTGTATAATTTCAAAAAGACACGCGTATCTAGCTAAATATATAAATTAATTGTGTCAACAAGATATATTATGCTTTGGGTTAGGTAGTATCTGGTTTCTTACTTTTTAATCGCAACGATGATATTTATTTCCAAAATATTTTATAGATAATACTTGTATTAAATACAGATTGTGGAAAATTGAATGTATGTATTGCACACGAACCAGAAAAATGCAAACTGAAGAGACCGAAAACCGTTTAAAAGGTTTAGCATCAATTTCCTATAAATCAATTACAGTATAGTTTCAAATTTGATGAAATTTCACAAAATCCACAAATGGGCAAGATAGATAAAGAAAATAAAGGATATGACAGCATATAAATGCATTCTTAAGTAATTATTATTTTTGAGATATTCGCTTTGTGACATTCTATTCGAAAATAAACAGTTCAATAATTATATATCAATTTGTATCGTAATTTGCTTGGAAAAGTCGTTCATCATCCTACCTTCATAAATAACTCACGGGAAAGCAATAAGCTCTTTCGAAACTCTAAACATAAAATAAAATTATAATTTATAGCGCTTTCTTCCATAAACAACTCGTCCACATCTTGATTATTAATAGAAAACTTATTTCATTTTAAAAAGACCATTCTCACTTTTTTCCAAAAAAGAAAAAGGAAATTCCCCAACTCAGATGTTAGGGCTTAATGTCGATCTCCTAATCATCCGAAGCTTTTAAAACTCCATCTTCTGAGAAGCAGTTAATCAAACTCTTGTCAAAAGAAAAGAAAGAATTCGTGGAAAAATTCGATATACACCTTCCGAACAAGGATGGAATTTTTATTTCTCCTAAGAACAATTAAAGGGCTGTATTAAATGGCTGGTAACCATGGCATCAAAGCTGTGTGACGATACTTCTCCGCTTCTTTTTAATCAATCAACTTCGTCGGCTTATCGAAGCAATTTTTACCAGAAAAGAACACTCAGGAGAAAAAGAAAAGCGATCGCGCTGTTTTATTTGTATTGAAGTACTACTTATTTTGCGTTTACTTTCCATTTACTTCAGAGGAGACTAAAGAATTGGTAATGGTCTTTTATTATTTGAATTTCTTCTTCAATATTAGAGGCAGATTCTTGCGTGACTAATTGGAATTCAAACAGAATAAACGGCTAAGTATGCAATGTAATACCAAAAGTTTTAATACTAATACCATTTGTAGGAAAACTTGCTTTTTACTTGATGTTATATGAATGACGTTGAAAATCAAGAAAAGTATGCAATATCTCCTCCAATATGTTCAAAATGATGACGACACCCAGTACCTAATTAGCCAAATGGTCATTACGTACTCTTATACGAGATATAAGGCTGTTTATTTATTTAGTTTTCCCTGCTGTATTCTCTGAAAACCAGTGATATAGTAGTAGTGACCTGGTTAATGGGTACCCGTGATGCCGGATCCTATGATTGTAGAAAATATTAGTTAGGCTGAAATGAGACGTTTAAACATATTTGGTTAGTGGTGCAGTGAATTAATCGCCTTGGAATCTATGTTATACATGTGCAAAGTAAGAGTACAAACACTTGATGCTATTTGAACACTATTTGAAGACAAATAGGAATAATATATGGCTAAATATCCTTAGATAATAGATAGCTATGATTCCCAGTAATGACTGAAACATCCAAAATGATATCGTTATGAATGAAATCTCCCTCCTACCGTCAGGATGATCCATCCATCCTGACGATAGGAGGGAGCTGATAGCTGCATTCATGTTGTTCATTCAAACTTTTAACACATTAATCGACACGTGAAGAAAGTGTTTCCCACAGGTAACGTATTGGAAATCAATATTATACAAAGAAAGCCAATAAACAAAGATAAACTCATAGGTAATCGAAAAAAACAAAAAAACGAACAAGAAATCCATTCTAGTCCATTGTTTCAAGGGCTAAGAACTTTATTCGAAATGGATTCAAAATAATATTTGGGAAATTTTTCTGTAAGAAGCTAGCATTACGCCAAACATAGCTTCTCTTAGCCCGAAATTTCCCAAACAAAAGATAAAGGAGATCTGTACACAAAAAGCATATCTTCGAAAGAAAGAGGAAAAACAAAACACAAACATCGAAACGCTAATAAGATTGATTAACATTACAGCCATCTGGCTAAATTAAAATTAGCCATCATAAATGTAATGTTTGTATGAATCAAGCATGCTTCAAGTGAATTATTCAGCTTTTTGTATCCGTAGATCAGCGACGAGTCACGCTGGCGATATAAATACATAACGGCAGATAAAGCGTAGCCTACTGAACAAAATAAGATTCTTGGTCTACGTAAAGGCCACCAGTTTTGATCTAGGAGGCCGCGTGAGACAAGCTTGCTTTGTTCGCTTGACTACGTTCAAAAACATTAATTTGACAGTTTTTGTCCAAAAAATAATTATGTCAATATTTTCAGGATTGTGCATGTCTGTTATTTCCATTGGCCCAGAAGGCCGAAACAACTTTTTGTACTGTGGAGATTAGAGTACTAATCTTCGTCATCTGAACGAAAGAAGTTCTTCGTTTAGCCGGTCGCTTTTTTATTCGAAAGAACATTAATTGTTTTGTTGAAGTTCTACATATTTTGCGTTTATCTTCTATCTAATTCAGAGGAAAGTAACGAATTCCTACTAATCTTTGATGTTTTTGTATTTTTCTCCATCGTTTGAGACAGATTTCTGCAGCACATTTGAGAACTCAAATAAACGAAATGATAAAGTATGCAATGCAATATTGAAAACTTTATACTAATTGTTCTAAATCTTAGTTTTTATTTTATTGTTACACTGAAGTAATAAAAACAACAAGCACATACACCAATATTTCGAATATTTCATTCAAATGCTAATATCAAGATTAGATAGGCAGATAGATGAAAAATTCGGTAACTCAAAGATGAACCCTCAGCCAACAAATGTCAGAAGAGTGACCTGGTTAATGGGTACCCGAAATGTTGAAAAGCATTACCCATAAAATTATATTCACCTCTTTATATGAGCTAGACTGATATGCGGCGTATTTGTGCTTATAATGTAGTCTTTCTAATAACATTCAAATAAATACCCTGCCAATTGCATTACTTAACGAGCTATCTAACTTATTACCCTATCGCATTAGCAACTGATCATTCAAGTACGCAGTGAGAAATAAGCTTTTACTAAATGAAGGTTTAGTTTAACAGTAGTAGTGTATACAATCAATTCTCATGATGGAGGATTGCAACGATTTCTAATGGTGACTGAAAATCTCGAAAGATTTATCCTGACAATTTTGATGGCAGATGCCTTTGTGGTGTTCACGTAACCTATTCTCTAATTGTTTGCCAAACTATTTCTGAAGAAAAGAAGGCTTTTCAAATAAAAGAGAAATCTTATATTCCGTTGTTGTTGTACGGTACAAATTATTTGTTAATAAAAGATTAGAAATATAAGAAAAACAAACAACTTAGAAATACTTCATGCTTAAAATTAATGATTTCAGTTTATTTAATTAAATGCATCCAAATAAAAGAATTATAATTATTCATTTGAATTCAAAGATTAATTAGAAGATTTCGAATCCATGGAATTTTATTCATCTTAAGAAAAAAACTACCCTTTCATGTTGAGATTGCCAGCATATCGGTAGTTGAAGCCGAATCGTTTAATATTAGTACTACTCCGTGAACAGAGAGCAAAAATCTGCTGATACAGCATCGGCAGAAAGTAATCAAGTGGTTACTCAGAAAATTCTGAATCTGTAGAATTTTATGCATTTTGACTGAGATTACCACCACAGCGGTAGTTAAAACCAAGTCGTTTAATAATAATACTACTCCGTATACAGAGGGCAAAAACCTAATGACACAGCATCTGTACAACCAGTTATCAAAAGGTTAATGGGAAGATCTCAAATCCGTTGAATTTTATTCCTCTTAAGGAAATTAATTGAATTTTCATGCTGAAATTACCACCAGAACTGTAATTGAAATCAAGTCGTTTATTGTAAGAATTACTCTGTACACAGAGGGAAAAAATCTACTGATACAGCATCTGTACAACCAATAATCAAAAAGGTTATTTAAAGATTTTGGATCCGTTGAATTTTATTCATCTTAAGAAAAATTATTGTCCTTTTATGCTGAGATTACCATCACAGGTAATCAAGTCGTTGAATGTTAGTACTACTTTGTACAGAGGCAAATATTTACTGATACAGCATTTGCAAATATTTACTGATACAGCATTTGCAAATATTTACTGATACAGCAAGAAGAAGATTTCAAGATCCATCAATTATCAAAAGTGTAATTAGAAACTTTTGAATCTGCTGAGCTTTATTCATTTTAAGCAAAATCAATTGCTTAAAATGATGAAAGATGGGATTCATAAACATATGCTTGTTAAAATATTTGAATAAGAATGTATGAATATTTGGCTATGGTACTGATATTGCATATGTGTCCTAAAGCTTTAAGAGGAATCAAGAGTTTGAACATTCTTCCTTTTTGAATAAAATAGAAAGACTGTGTCTCGAGTCTTAATAATTCACGTACAGTTTCTTAAATGTATTATTCTTTGCTGAATAAGAAAAATCTTCCTTTTACCTTTCGCGTGGTATTCAGGTATAACCTACAAAAACGACTTTAAAATTGCTCACATGAATTTTTTATCATGCTTTTATGGCATCATTACCTTAGTAGTAAACCGAGAAAGGAAAATGAAGACTTCGAACTAACGCAGTCTTTTCATCGAATATTTTTTGAAAAAAGTAACAAAACTACCAACTGTTATGACTAGAAAAAAGTAGAAAATGTACTTATAAAGCGAGGCTGGATGTTGAGTGAACAAAAGAGAGAGAAAAAAAAATGAAAAATTACGATGAAAAAAGAACTATAACACATGAGTTGCTCCGCTATTTTTCTTTTTGTCAAAATTCAGAAAGCCTGAGCTCACTTTTTCACCAACAATAATATTTTTCACCGCATTTTTGGTAAACAGCAGGTCGGGGCATTATGTTTCTCTGTTGAGCGTGTATACCAAAAGCAAGCAGTTTACATTCGTTTTTTTTTCCGCCAGAAAAACGAATGGATCACTTTCATTCTTTCATTTTCTCCGAAAAGCAAGTGGGTAACTGTGTTTGAACGGTTCTTTGGATTGTGATTCGGTATCAGATGCAACATCAATCGTAGAAGTGCAATGTTTCTTCGGAAAAAGTATTTTACTCATTCTTCTATTTGCTTCACCGATGAAACATTTTATATTGCGTGGTAATTTTATAAAACAATTCTGCACTTTCGAAATTTTATTTTGCTGGATATCAACTCTCGTCAGTATTCCTGAAATGTCAGTATTGATGGCAATTTAGCACAGGCAGACAGCTTTAGTCAAGCAGTTAACATTCTGGGTTTTTTTTCACTAGAAAAACGAATGGATCACTTTCATTCTTTTCATTTTGTCCGAAAAGCAATTGGGTAACCATGTTTCAACGGTTCTTTGGATTTTGGTTCCGTATCAGATGCATCATCAATCATAGAAGTACAATGTTTCTTTGAAAAAAGTATTTTACACATTTTCCTATTTGCTTTTACAGATAAAACACTTTATATTGCATTATATTGTAATTTTATAAAACAATTTTGCCCATTCGAAATTTTATTCTGCTGGGATCAACTCTTGTCAGTATTCCTGAATGTCAGTAGTAATGAATAAACGTAGAACTTTACTCAATTGGCCATAACTTGTGACACAATCTAGTCCCAGCTTAGAATTTAAAGAAGCAGTTTAATGAAGCTGTATTTAACATTTTAAGGATTTGAGCGGTATTTTTCTGTTTCTCATGTTGAGTTCAAGAGCAGATAATTCCTGCTTCTATGTATAATTTCTTAAATTACGATGGATAAAATATTTTTAAGCTTTAAATTGATTAAAAGCAATAAAGACCCAATTATTCACTTTCAAAGCAATGTTTTAAAGACTTTAAAGCTATTAGATCAAAATAGCTAACCTCTTAGAGGGTTTCGATCATGGACAATGAAACCAAGAATTTGCAAACAAATCTCATGGTTTTACACCTGTTACTGAGATTTCGTCGAATCTATATATTTTTGACATCTCTGAATTCGAAAAATCAAATTTTGGAATTATGTCTGTATATGAACAAGATAACTAATGAGCGCAAAGTGTTAAAGAAATAAAATTTGGTAGTTCATCTTTTCTCCGAAATAGTAAATTTCTGTCAAATGTTGGGCGATGTCCATCAACAGAAAGCTGTCATTTCGTCTGCAAATGTATACGATAACTCAAATCCGTAAACATTTAGATCTATTAAGTTTAAAAGACAGCTTTTGCCACTTTAATTGAACATCAGTCAAAGTTTGGATTAAATCCGTAAACTGGTAAACCGTCTGTCTGTATGTTTATTCAAGTGTACGTGACCGTGGTAGATCGAAAAATGTTACAAGCCAGTCGCATGAATTTTAGTTTGTTATCTTAACACCAAAATTGTGTATCAGTACCAAGCGTTAGGCCAAATGGATCAAAGGGAACATGTAATATCCTTACGTGTACATTCAATTCTCTTTGCTATATATGAAGAAGTGAGAAACAATACTCGCCATATTGTGGTAGTAAAGTAGAAGGTTGAGGGGAGAACACTCCCACTTTTATCAAGCTTATTTGGTCTGATCACTATCTTAAGTTCAGTTGATATTTTAATGTTATGGTCAACATTCAGTAAAATTGGAAGCTCAGTTGCGGTAATTTTTCAAATTTGTTTTATAACTCTCGATAAGTTCCGTCTTTGCTGAAAACTCAGCATCTATGGCATTCCATTACGAGGCCTTCATTCTAACTCAAGCTCTCAGCATTTTGCCTGTCTGTAAATTTGTTTGTTACGCAGTTACAACCAAACGCGTTGTTCGATTTTCTTCGCATTTGGTATCTACTTTCCTTAGAACCATGAAAAACGGTGTATATATAATAATTTTTATTTCTTATTTCCTTTCCAAGAGAGTGGCCGTTTCAATGGTTTCAATGTGTTGGCGAATTAACGGCGCTTTTCGCGTGATTCAAGCATTTAATGATTTTGTTAATGGCGAGACATTACATTTCATTTTTTTTTAATTCTGATAAAAGCAGACATTTGTTTGTAATTTCGTTAATGATGATGAAAGCAAATATTTGTGTAAATAATTCGCATTGGAAAGAAAGAGAGATAAGATCACAGTTCCATCTATATATATAAAACGCTAACGTAGGTAAAAAATTAACAGAAGCGAGATTAATTTCTCTTTTGCCGTTGGCAACGGTCGGTTTGTTTACAAAATAAAACCGGTAGTCTCCTCCATGTTAGGCTTAATTTCATGGGCATAGTCTGCTACTATATTGGTTCGAGTGTAAAACAACTTCTCGAATGAAAACGATTTTAAGACGCAGAGTTTACAATATTTCTTTATGAAATTAATTTTCTGGATGAAATTATTCAAAAGAGATTAGTTAGAAATGAAGCAAATGGACTTAGGCAAGCCAAAGGACATTCAGATCGACGCCAAAATAGTTCAAATAATCGTAGGTTATAATGGTGTTAATTCACAAATTGAGGTGAACATTATGGAACTTTCTTTTGTGAATATTGTATATTGGACACTTTTCGTTATACGCACACCTCTTGGTGTCTTTTTTTTGTCTTGGCGAATTTTGATGGAGCGCTGAATCGCCATCCTGGCTCAGCTTCTTTGCTCACGATAGTCGACGCCAGCTATATTTTTTTCTAGCTGAAGCGTCAGGAGCTTGAAAGCGCCAGTTTGGCTGAAAATACATGATGTGCGTATAGTGGACCCAGATACTCTGCGTGGGATCAGCTAATATTGAGAGTTGCTTTTTCCTAGTTAGTTTTCTATCCAGTATTAAATTTTTCTTTAAATAAAAGTATGTTTTTTCAACTATTCTAGCCAAATGGTTCATGTTATAAAAATTCATGTTAATGGTTCATGTTAAAAAACTTTCACTCTCGAGCATACAATTTTCTACAACTTCGTTCTAGTGCATTTTTGATGCAACTTTCTTAATAAATTGTTGTATTTCTTTTATAAATACAGGGAGTAAAATTTGTGCATAATGTAGGTTGCAATATTGTGCATTGATTGGTTTAAGATTCTAAATATAGCTCTGTAAAATATTGTACTATATATGGGGGCATAGAAAACACCTCATCGAAATACAAATTATGATGTCTGGTATCCCAGAAAATAATATTGTCTTCAAAATGAATGACAGCATTGCATAAACCTTGAAAGAACGCAAAGAGGAAATAATCTTAGAACTTCCTATTATTTTCTTTTTTGAGGGGGGGAGGGAATCGAGGTCTACTGTTCACAGAACTACTAGTAATATACTGAACAGCTGACTTCCATTTTATTATACAATTTCTGCTAATTTTAAAAAGATCTGTGATTTTACTACAAATATCATAAAAATACTAAAAGGAGAAATAAATCTAATAGCATTAAAAATGGTCAACATATTTGAAAGGTTTATATACCTAACGCTGAAAACAATTGATAACTTTTCAGTTTTGTTACTGTTCTTTGAGGTAAGTTGATATAAACGAAAATTTTAACTTTCACTTATTATGCTAAGAAACTGCATATCTTTATGTTCGTAAGGACAGTTTAAATAACTTGTTATTATATCTTAAAGATATCTGTAAAGTTAAACACTCTAGTTATTACTATAACATACTTTTTCTACTTCAGCAAAGTGCTTTTGTTGTGGAAAACTACATCGAAACCCAATAGAGTTCTTTAGAAAGTATAAGGCGTATTTTCTGTTGGTTTTAAAAAATAACATTTTGAATGTTTCATAATCATCTTCAAAGGCAAGAGACCCAAAATGGAAAGAAATATCACCAAATTATAAATTTTTACAAACCATCCCAAACTCCACGCCGCCTTTGCGACAAGGACAAAATCTCTTTCAAAAGAACCCCGTCGAAGGTGATCAGACGAAACCCTTTAGTATTTTTTGGCGGGGCGATCTCGTTATATGAGTTGTTAGGAGCAGCCCGTTATTTAGATCGTCTGGACTACGTGGATGGCATCTCGACCTTTATCGTGATCTTTTCTATTGAGATGAAAAGAAAAGCAGGGTGTTGCTGGAAGGAATTTTTTTGTCACCCTTCGTCTGAAAATAGCGATAAGAGTCGAAAGCATTTTGGGTTAAGACTTCCCTATTATCCTATGTAGTATCTGCACAGGTAACATCGAGACTGACAAGGAAAGTAGATCCTTAGAGCAAAATTATGTCTTTGTGTACCCAGACTACTGGAATTTTCTTCTTCTGCTTATTTTTTCCTGTTGGATGTTGCCTGAGAAAACGACTCAAGATAAGAACTTTTTTGCTATCAAAGAAAGATTCTGTTGTCGTTGAATCAGTGACATGGAAGATTAAGTCAGTGGAAGGTGAACTTCGATCGGCTGAGAGATCAGTACAGACAATCTTGGGATTACTCCTACTTTTGATCCTAATACCCAGATATCACGTACATTTGCAGCAAGTTTGATTTTTACTTGATTTTATCTTATCATGGCAAATTTGACGCGTCGATGTTGTAGCGAAACTGCTGCAAAATAACAAGACGAAATTACAGCGAAAATAGACAACTAGCGCCACCCTTTCTTGCAATGCAAGTTTGCTGTGAAGGCGTCATGACAAATTCACAGCACGATTGCAAAACAAATCTGCTGCAAAGATGATAGCACAATAAGATATAATCTTTGTCTCTGTTTTAAAAAAACATCCGATTTTTAATAGCATCTCCTAGACCGTCCTTTTATTATTAATTCAATAAATCAATGATAATTTGTGAAAAAACTAACTTTTTTATAAACAAAATTTTGAAAAATTTTCCATCTTTTTACTAAATATAGAACTCAGACTTTGAAGAAAACTATATCGTCTTTTCCTTAATGTTGAAATTTTAACGTTTATAAACAAAATTAAACCTAAAAAACAGTCAATGTTTGTTGGAAAATAATAACTTACAATTTGCCCCATTTTAAAAGTAATTACTTTTGAACCCTAATTTCATAATTTATTCTACTAGCAAAACGTAGTTATTAGCGAAACTCGCTCTCTCTCTTTGATTTCAAATCATATTCTCAACACAAAATTTAAAAAATTAATAAAATCAAGAAAAGAGTTTAAAATAAATCGTATGCGCGATCTAGTATTAGCACAATCTATCTTCTCCTCTTGGAGTCTAGCTGGTCGAGTTTATTGGAGTGTCAGCTTAGGAAGCGGTAAGTCGCGAGTTCTGATCCGAGGTTGTGTTCGTACTCTGTTTTTGCAATGAGTTTGTCAAGCTTGTCACTACGCGACAAGCTTGCTGCAAGTTCGTCGCGTGGTGGTTTCGTCGCTTCTGCAAACTTATTTCAAGCTTACACTCTTGTCATGTCAAATTTGTTGCAAGCTTGCAGAGCATGATTGCTGCAAACTAAAATTGCTATCTGAGTAGATGCATTCTAAAAACTGGTAGAGATAAGTTTTTTGGCAAAAGCTTCGCCGCCGTATATGGTGGTAACTTTTCAACTTTATGAGCAGGGAAGGAATTTTGCTTTTTCTTTATAGGAGATGCAGATGCCGTTTCTGAATAATTTTATGGTTTGTGCAGGGCTCAAAAACTCAGCAACTGCCAATGGACGAGGGGGCGCTAGCGTCAGACGGATTAGGTCATGGCAATATGAACTTCGATCAACTGAGAAATCACTACAGACAATCTTGATATCTGCCGAACAGAAATAGAAAAACTCGTCGAGTAATCATTTATTTGTCAAGGTTTCGTCATTGAAATGGTATGATGGTAGGTTTTCAGCATCATGATTGTGGATATGATTTTTACCTTCTGAATTAGGTGATATAGATTCTGTCTCTGAATAATTACTTCCTTTGAGTAGGACTAGAAAATACAGCACACGTCAATGAACAAGATGAATGAGATTACTGCAAGGTGAACACTGATCAGCTGAGATATCAGTACTGATAATCTTGGGAATTCTCCTTGTTATGATCCTGATAGAATTATTCGAAAAATTGGTATAGAAGTGAAATTTTTTACTTCGGTATTAGTCAAAATGCCATAGTTTTCTACTTTATAATTAGGGGTCGGAATTTCACAGTCTGGTGATTGGCTGAAATACTTATTGTTTCCTCTATTGTTTTCTTTTGTTGCATTATAGAAGACACTTTCATAGGAGGAATAAGAATTTCATACTTAGAGGAAGACGAAATTTTGGGTATCTATTCTATAGCTTTACTCTCCTTTCATTTGTATCGACGCATCTGTGATGGAGATTTCTTATTAGCAAGAGGACAAAGAATAGGATAAAACCAGAGAGAATTAGGAAATAATTTGCATTTTCCTATCCCGTCCTGCGCAATCACAAACAAGCGTTTCTCATGTTTTACTATGGCAACCAAGCGGTAGTCTTTTGATGATACATTAGAAAAAAATGTATTTTTAGTATCTAATGAAGGTACACCAGATCTAATTTCTGAATTTCTGTCTTAGAGATTTATACACCCATTAACATTGTTTGCACGAAAAAAATATAAATTTGTTTGGGTCCCTGAAAGGGTTAAGAATGCGACCGTATTTGTTTTTCATGATAAAAGATATATTCGAGATTTCTCTCGGATAGAAGCCGGCAGAAAAGTTCCAAAACGGATTGTTCTACAAGGTTCTAGAAAAATCGGCCAATCAGCCATGCGATCAGCTCTGGCCAATCAGAGATGCAAATTACGGCGATTGGCTGCGCGCGTGAAGGGGATAAAATGGAACCAATGATTTATATAGGGATGAGATAAAAAATAAGACAGAGAGTGAGAAAAAATGAATGGGAGTTAAATGAAGTTATTTGACGGCAATAAAGACTGTTATTGGTAAAAGTAGGTGGAAAGAAGGAATCATTTGAGATGGTAGAATTTTGATGAATGTTTCATGGTGTGATAGTAATTGATAGAAATTAAGTTTCTGGAGCTACTTCATAATATGTCGGAGTTGTGTTTGGATATAAAGCGATCGCAGACTAGAGATTTGGATTACATTGATCAGACTAAATTAGAAGGATTTTTTCGTATTCTTCCTAGAATTTAGTCCAACGGATAATATTAAATTCTAACATGAACAACATTCAATATTAGAAGAGGGTTTGAATATTTGAATATTCTAATCAGACTCAATAAGTAAAGACTTTTGGTTTGTGACTATTTATAACTATTTTCATGCCTCAATACTCTTCCTGGGCTATTTAAATTTAATGAAAACTTATGTATAAATTTTTGTACTGTAAATAAGGTCTTATGATATACTTTTCTAAGTAATATTGTCTTTCTTTGCGTTGTATTCAATGTCTTAAATTGTTTGCATTAATAAGAATATAATTATTTGTCAAAGGTATAACCTGGGGATGTTAAGTAAAGTACTAAACTATCTATTTTGATTCTAATAAACCTTAAATATAATCATAACACCGACCGAAGGTTAGATATGTGAAAGTTATCCCCAAACAACAGTTTATTATTGCATCAGCCTTTAATGATTGTAACTTCATTTAAGCCTAATAAACATCTTTTTCACATACACTAAATTTATTATTATTCATTATTCAAATCAACGCAGCCTGAAAGATTTCCTGTATAGTAAAACCAGAAAATGTTTCATCATGGTAACTCTCAAACATTCGAAAATTCTTAATTGGACTCTTTAATAGAAAATATAAATAAAGGCATTTTCACCTAACAAGAAGAAAAATATGCTTATTACTTAGTTTTCAATTTCTAGAGCCTTATAGAAGTAATTTGCTCTCCAGAACAAGTTCAGCCTTAGAGGACATAAGAGAATGTTAAGTGTTTGTGAAGTATTCTTAATTTTGTCCTTTTTCTTTGTCACTGAATAAATTAGAGAGTGCTTCCAAACTCTTGTAGCACGTTCGATAACTAATTAGAAACAAAAAGGATTTTTAAGCGGATCTTTATACTCCTCTTAATATGTAACAGCAGTTTAAGGAAATGTGTTTTCATATTTTTCCTTACTGAGAATTTAGCATATTATTTAGAATTAACATGGATTATTTCTGTGTATCAGAATATTTAGTTTTGTGCTAAACTTCTACAGAAGGTGTAAAATCTCCTAAGGAACATAGCCATATCTATTTGAAAGACATGACTAATTCAATAAAGCAACTTTTAAAAGTGAACTACTATTAGTGTACAGAAAAGTAGCATCTTTATTTAATTATTTTCTCCTTTAATTTTTTAATTAATAATTCTTTATTTTAAATAATATTTTAAAGGGATAGAGGATACCTCAAAGTGCCCTACTCCATCATTGGCTCAGATCAGAAATTGCGAATGATATTCCAGGCAAGACATTTATAAACAAACATTTATTTCACATTTTAATAAGGTATATTGTGCAAGAAATGAAATTGTGGGTTAGAACATTAAAAACATTTAAACAAAATGAATCTGCAGAAAGATACATCTCGTATCAAAAAGTTACCATGTACACAAGTATACTTGGCGAGAAGAGGAACACATTCAGTGACAGGCACATCTGGATTCTGTGTAGTTAATGATTAACAAGCAGCATCTAACTGCAGACGGTGGAAATCTAAACCAGTCGGGAAGGCTCTATACTCCGCTTAGGCGAGATAGCTAACACCGTCTGTTGTACTGCTGTAGATCCAACCACAGATGCTGTAGATCCACAACACATCTGGATTCTGTGTAGTTAATGATTAACAAGCAGCATCTAATTGCAGACGGTGGAAATCTAAACCAGTCGGGAAGGCTCTATACTCTGCTTAGGCGATATGGCCAACGCCGTCTGTTGTATTGCTATAGATCCAACCAGAGGCTCATATTTCACTAAGGTGAGTTGGCTTATACTGCGTTGCTGCCCTCTGCCTCTGCGACGGAATTGGAAAATGTACTCTTATAAATACCTTGACCAATAGTGCGCGCGCATTATTACCTTTGCACCATCTTAACATTTTGCATGGAAAAACTCTGCCTGCCGCCTCATAGCAAGGTGCGAGATGAAAATGCAAATGTCAAGGAAAAAGATTCGAGAGGCCGCCACATATTACTAGCTGTCATCGGCTAGCCGCCGGTAATATTAACAAAGCGGCTCAATCTCATGATACCACTCTTACCCAAGTCGAATCTGATTGGCTAATCGGATCATGCCATGGGTCACATGGATTTCTCGCCAATATTCCAGTAACTTTTTTGATTTTGAATGTGCGCGGTTTTTTCAATTACAAGCTTATGACGCTTTACGTTTTTAATGAAAAAGAGAAGCTACGAGGTTCCCACTTTGCTGAAAGCGAAGCCGCTGATGTTTTTTAAAGTTAAACAATTTTCCCGGTACCCACTTCAGATGCCGAAGGCATCGCGTGCGCTTGCGCAATCAGAAAGTCATGTGAGCTCACAAACCAATCAGATTCGACTTGTGTAAGGTGGTATCATGGGATTGAGGCGCCTGTAATATTAAAGCCTCTCGCTGTGTTTGCTACTTGGCAAAATAAATTGGCGAATTGGCGGTTATAAAGGCTGATGAACTCTCACAAGGTTTTATTTTGAGATACGTCGGGAAAATGGAGAATCGTGGGTGGCAGGCGACTATTGATTACATATCTGGCGTTATAAGCTCTTATATAAAATTGCCGAAATTGATCCAATGTTTGGGGCTGGTGACTGATCCTCTACTTATTCCAATTATTTTAAATATATAGACAGACTCTTGAAATCATTTTTTATCTAAATCTCTACAACGTGACGCCACACGTATTGAAATTAGTCGATTGAATGAAATTAAGTTATTATTAAGTATATTAATATAGTGTATTGTCATTAAATCCAAACAGGTGGGATAAATTTCAATTTGTCATCTTGAAGTGAGTGAAAAATCAGTTAGAAAGTGAAGTTAAATAAAAACATTTTTTTTTTTAAAAATTATTATGATTTGATAGCTGTATCATTATATTAAAAAACTCAATACTTAAAAATTATATTTCTTTCAAAGTGAAAACGAATCAAATTAATTATTCTTCTTAAAAATAATTATCAAGCTGTCTATAGAAATGCAATGATTTGAAATTTTAAATACTGTTTGAAATATACGCTATATTCATACGTGATGTTTGAACGGAATACGCAGTACACATGTTGTTATAAGTTTTGTATACAAATGCAAAAATTTGTGGTTATTTGACTCAAAGTTTACTTATTTTTTAAACTTAAATAATATCGACTCTTTTTACTTTATTGATTTCTTTCATAACACCTGTTATATTTAAATTATTTTCACTCGTTTATCATTACAATTGTTGAATCAATTCAACAATATTATTACCTAAACTTTTGTAAAATCCTACGAATTTGCGCTATTAATATATACTGTAGAAATAGAATATGAAAATAAAAAAAACTTATTTACAAGAATGTGTTTAATTTTTAAATTAAACATTTCTTTTAAATATGTATTTTTAAAGTCGTATATTCTAAATTCAGATTTGTTCGTAATTTTAAAACAAGATCATAATAGCATGGCTATATTTTTAATAACTCTTTTAATTTAAGTTTATTTTTAGTTAAATCATTAACTTCGATAGGTTCATCAATGAAAAAGTACAAATACAATTAGTATCCGAAAAATTTAGTATAAAATTTTATACCGATTTAAAATTCTAGTAATAAAACCATACACCGAATTACACCTATCTAGCTATCTCCTTTTTTGTGATAAAGTATTTGCATGCATGCACACGGGTGATTGTACGGAATTTCTGAGGAAGGACATCGAGCAAAAGTTGGCAGAAATCTACAATCTTATTTTTAAACGCCATGTACGAAATTTCATTCGTCAAGATCGATGCGTTTTAAAGTAATGTCTCCTGGGATACACAGAACACCACTCCATACCCCTGCACCTGGAATCAGCTTTAAACAATTGGATAGGTATAGAGCTTCTTTTCATTAAAAAAAAATATCTGGCATAAAGTCCGACATAAAAGGAAGAAGAAAAAAATTCGACTGTGGGCTGTCGCAGCGAAACGGTCGCTGGTATTGAGGGGCGTAGATTTACTTACCTTACTCAACTGTGATTTTCTGTGACTAAAGCAGCTCTATGTGACTATTAATTCTATAGTCTATAGTGACCATTGGTCTACTGTGACTATGTGACTCTATCTACGTAAAATTCTTCGAGATTTTCACCACCTTTGCAACTCGGCTGTGACTAAACCGTGATTACAAATACTAAAATTATTTTTTCATTCTTCGATCTCTACCTTTCTCTGTTAAATGAAACTAAAACCAACTCTCTGTGTTATTTGGTTGCGGAGCTGTAAGCGTTTACCTTTAGCACGAAATTCGACGTAATTCAACAATCCTGGAGTAATATTTCGCCTGAACGTAAGGTCGATGAACGAATTGCCTAATGTACTTCGATAGTTTGCGTGAGCGAGCATCGGCGCTGTGACGTCATCAAAATATTTCGCGTGAACGTAAGATCGATGAATGAATTGCCTAATGTACTCGGATAGTCTGTGTGCGCGCGCATCGATTGCTGTGACGTCATCAAAATTTTTCATAATAGAAACGAACTTTTAACTTTGATTTTTAACACGATTTCGCACTTTTTAGCTCGACTGTGACTAAAACGTAATTTTAAATTCTAAAATTCTTTTTGCAATCTTCAATGTTCTTCTTTCTCTGTTAAATGAAACTAAACTCAACTCTCTATGTTATTTGGTTGCGGAGCTATAAGCGTTTAACTTGAGCGCGAAAAGCGTCATCATTTTTTTCTTTCCCGACACACAATGGACCTTATGCACCCTTTGGGTTCGAGAGTATAGAAAAACAGCTGTGGAGGAATAAACAAAACGATCGGCCTATAAGCGACTCAGAAATAAAAGCAGATATGAGTCAGCTGTTTAAGACTGACCAATGGCTGCCTCCGGCAGGTCACATGTCGGAGGATGTGACGTCACATGCATAAGGTCCATTAAATCACTACGGAGAGACGTAAGTCTACGTCAAAAAACATATACTAATTAAAAAATGTACAAGTAACATGAGATACACAACCATAATTTTTTTTAATTAATTGTTTGGTTTCGGGGAGGTCTGAAACGTAGAAATGCAATCCATTTTTTTGTCTTTTACGAACTTTCTTTTTGATATCTCTACACGAGAGGCCTCTGTCGCCTAGTAGTAGGGTCTCAGCTTCGGGCCCGGAGTGCTCCAGGTTCGAATCTCGATTCCATTGAAGATCCGCCGTGTCTGTAGATATATCATACGTAGTTGCTAAACGTCGTTTTCGTCATCTGATAGCGGTTCAAAATTTCGAGATCCATCCCAAAATAGACTTCGTGGTGTTTTAAAACGAGAAGTAAATGAAATTAAACTATATTAAATTATTTCTATACGAAAGTGTCAAAACATAAACTTGATAAACATATTTTCAATGTAACTGTTTCAAGCTTAAAAATGCCAATTGTTTTTATTACACAAAGCAACCCCACTTTCACTGAAGTACAACTTGCGCAAAACATATATGAAATCCATTTTATAGTACTGTTTTCAGGCAGGCATACTATCTGTAAATTACGTGATGTGCGATGCAAAAGTCGTTTAAAACGCCCTACAGGGCAGACTGTTGGATCTAGAACAACCATATGTGGCACGTAGTTACTTCTTGAGTCGAAGGTGATCACAAAGAAAAGGATTTTAAAAACTTAATTAGATTTTAATTAATTAAAAATTAATCGAAATTTTAACTCCCCCCCCCCAATAACTTCGGAGCACATTATCGCACAAAAGCTAATTTTACACCACTTTAAAGTCAGACACTTAGCTCCTCCAGTAATATCAATTTTTATTTTTGTGCAAATTTGTCTCTAATTTTGAAATTTTTTTCAAAATTAGTTTTGAACATGTTTCATAACTTCGCTTTGGTGTTATATAACAGCGTGCAACAAAAAAGCAAGACTGTGAATATACTATGTAAATATTTTATCAGCTCTCGTGCGAATAAGAAATATTAAAAATTAGATTTTTAGTTTATTGCTAACAAATGCTTTGACATATTTCAAAACATCGGATGTTTTATAACATGGTAATATATAGAGGCTGTGTAAAAGACGTTACACACATATTGCAACGACTGATGCACTTAATACAGGCAAAAACAAGGCAAATAAATCATTATAATGCTCTGATGTTTGGTACTAGAGATGACATTCGAATCCCTTTCATTTTATTTTGACTTTACCTACACTGAAAATATAGATAGAAAATATAGATAAATTTTTTAGAATTTTTAAAATCTATTTGAATCTGCTCTGAAATTTGCATCATATTTTTAGATATGATGCAAATCTAGATATTTTTTATACATATTAAATATTTTCTCATTTATTTCAACTTCACAAGTTCACAAAAATCATTTCATAATTTAAGCTTTAGGGCTTATACTCTCACCATTCTTTTTACCTGTGTTATTTTATAGCATGATCGCTGAATTTCAATCACAATCGAGCCTAAAACATTATCATGCTCCCATATTTCAAACTGCAGGTTCGAAATTACTTTTTGAAAGTTTACATCAGGTTGATTTACAGTAGATGTGACGCATTAAAATGTTCTCCAGTTAATACTGAGCATCAAATTCATTCTACTATTCAAACTCCGTTGCCCAAATATTTATTCTCCTGTCTTACAATGAAGTAGTAAGGGGAAAAAATGGCCGCTCACAACAAATCGTTAAGAAAAATCGAAAACTCACTTCGTTCTTTTTCTTCATACCGATTTTATCGGCGGGAAAAAAGGAGAATTTCTTTTCTCTTTCCCGTGCATCAAAAGATAGATCGAGAGAAAAAAGGAATATACAAAAAATACACCCACTTCCTGTCAAAATCAGTGTTTAAAAATGTTTTTCGAAAAAAAATGTTGGATCAAAATAAAAGCTATCTCTAAAGCTGACGGCGAAAGCATATTCATTTAAATGCTGGAAAAAATGGAGTGGGAAATGCATTGAAGTGGGTTCCTTTTTCATTTTTTCCTCCTGCTGTTTTATGGATTTTAAACTGTAGAGGTAACATTATATTCAAGCATATAGAGAAGTTTTATTTATTTATTTCTTGAGGATGAAATAACCATTTTTTACTTTAGCAGTTTTATGTGTGTAGTAAGTAAGTTTGTTGTTGCTTCATGTTTTTTTAAATCTCTCTTTAAAAACATTTTTGAAAAACATGGCGTAATAACACTGTTGCTTTTTCACGTTGTAATATTTCAGTGAAGCATGTTGGTGAGAATGGCTTCTCATTAATGAGTTTTCTGGGAGGTATCTCACAACGCTGGGAGTTTTTAAAATTTTTGGCAGTTACAATGTATCACTTTTTACCCTTCATTCAAATATCCTCCCACTTTTATTCTGTTTTCTATACACATCTTTCTGGGCTTTATTTTTGAACCTGGAACACGTCCATAAACCTATTCATCATGCAATGCATGCATTAATTATCGGTTTAAATGACCATGCCAATTATTTATGTACATATGACATAATTATTCATAATTTCTCAAACACCGCAAATATTTTCTATTATTTTCACTTTACAATTATTTTCTTAGAATATAGAAAATAGCGTCTCAGACTTTAATATAATTAGGTTTGTTTAAATTAACATCCCGTTTCGAAACTACACGAGAGCTATTTATGACGAACCTCGTAATTTTAAACAGTGGTTAAATGATAAAGACGATACCTGAGCGAAAACGGCCTTCTCGAAATTCCACACAACATCGGAAGGATTAAGACTGCGCCAAGAAGCCACCTGGATACAATTTTTATACAAGTATTATAGTTATTATAGAAAATAACTTCATTTGTACAATTCAATACATTTTTTCTTGATTCTTGTAAATTTCATCAGTTAGTGACAATTCAAATCTCAAGAAAGCGAAATTTTGTTTATGAAATTGCCAATGACCTTGAATTAGAAACTCTAAATCACTTTTTGCTATTCGATTATGATGGTTGGCTTATCATTACTTTACAATACTTCAATAAGAACGAAGAACTGTGAGGCTATTAATTAATATGATTATTTTCCTAATTCAGTTTCAGAAGTCAAAAAAGGCAAGTAGTATTTTTTAGTTTTTGCATTTTGAACTTTTATTTAATGATTTATGAACGCTAACCTTTGAATCTTAGCAATTCTTTTCATTCGTTAAGCTTAGATGTGTCTCAGCCAGCAAGCCACTACGGTCATAAGTGATTAGCTGAGTACGCGGGCTTCAATCCATTTCATTCATGTATGAACCGTCGTGTACGCAAGTATAAAGCTGCGGCTCAGTGAAAGCAGCTACGGTGGCGTATTATCAATCGTCTACGTGGGTATGAAGCTGTGATTAAGCCACCAAGTAATACGGATGCATTTGT
>BGPR01000649.1:268668-345365 GCA_013235015.1 Araneus ventricosus | reverse complement strand
TGAAACCTTCCTTATGTATTATGAATTGCATGTATATGACAACCAGAATACTTTAATGAATATTCCATAAGGAATTCGAGGCCTATTTGGGAGCCAGTAAGAGATATATTAAGGTAGAACGATTTTATTTGAATGCATTTTTAATCCAATACGGATAATAAACTTTTTCCTTAGCCTCGAAGTTGTTAAACTTCAGGAATTATGGCGCTGATAACTCATCTAATAAAATATCATGTGGTTTGTTAAATTAATAATTGTAGTATATTTTAACTGTGTATTTAATGCGTTAGATTATATTAATGTTATGTAGAGAATTTATAATCTAGTTAATTATGTCCTTAATGGCTTTAAGCCTTCCTTCGATATACATGCAATTTTGTGCTTCCTTATGTATTTTGAATTACATGCATATGACAGTCAGAAAGTTTTAATCAATCTTCCACATAAAATTGGCAGTTTGGAAACCAGCAATATTTAAAGATCACCTGAGACCGAATGTTTTTATTGGAATATATTTTGCATGAAGATGATGCCATTGCATGATACATGATACAGACAGTCAGTTACTCGACTCCATTAAGGATGTTCATGCAGACAACGAACAGAATAGGTGCAAGACTACTGAAAGAACACGGTTAAATGTCTATCACGATTTGGAATTTAAAATTACTTCATTAAGCGAACCATGAATATCAAATTATACACAATTATGTTATGCTAGTATGACAGTAAAGAATGATTTAATAAATCGTCCGCAAGGAATTATCAATTGATACCGCATGTTTCCATTAGAATGAATTTAAATCTAATGCAGATGATTAAAATTTGTCATTAGAATTGCAGTATATATACAGGGTGTTCATTAATTATTGTCGGTGTTTCCATACCTCATAACTTTTGAATAAAAAATATTAAGCAAAAACCGATTACGTATTCGTAAATTACAACTCAAAGAATTTTACGTGGCAACAATGCAATCTTAGCGCATTTGCAGTCTGGGTAATTATGACGTCATAAATAAAAATGGCGACCCAGCAAGAAAAAGCAATGTGTGTTTTGTGGTTTTTCGAAACTAAATCAGTCATAACTACTCAACGTCGCTTCAGGACAACGTACAAGAAAGATCCTCCTTCGGATAATTCTATCAGACGCTGGTTAACACAATTTCAGGAAACTGGTAGCGTTCTACACCGAAAGGGAGCGGGAAGACCGAACACTTCGCAGGAAAATGTTGATCGCATCCAAGAAACGTTTACTCGCAGTCCACGAAAATCAACGAGACAAGCAGCTGTGCAGTTACATATGCCGCATACGACGATATGGAACATATGTACAAGACCCCTGTGCCCTCCCTTGATGAACTGAAGCGCAGAATTGTTACTGCGATCCAAAATGTTACCCCACAAATGCTGGAGAACACTTGGAGGGAAATCGAATTTCGTCTCGATGTGTTACGAGCCACGAAGGGCAGCCATGTGAAAATTCATTAATCTTTTTAATATCATTAATGAAATTCTTTGAGTTGTAATTTACGAATACGTAATCGGTTTTTGCGTAATATTTTTTATTCGAAAGTTATGAGGTACGGAAACCCCGATAATAATTAATGAACACCCTGTACTTCAAAGCATTATGGGAGTTAATTCTTCTAACCATAAAACATGTAATGAATTGAGCAAACAAATTTAATTTATATTAATTCTCTATTTAATGTGGTTAATCCTATTTAAGCTATGTATAAAATAGTAGTTTCTTTCTCTAAGTCTCTAATAAATTTCAACTTCTTTTCATGCTTACTTTCGATAAAAGACTTTTTTGTTCTTTGCTCACAGGCTAGTATGTTACAAATCAGAAGCTCATTAGGAATCTTGTCGAAAGTATGCACATATTTAGTTGATTATTTTTTTAAATTATAGTTATTAGGAATTTTGGGCAAAAATTAGCACTAAAAATTGATTTTTAAGAAAACATCCATATGCATTATTTTGATTAAGATAAAAATTAAAAATCAATTTAGTTAAAAATATAAGTAAAATTAAAGATAAAAATAAGAATTGATTAACGCGAGGGAAGATTGTATGAAGCTTTTCTATAAATTGACGTTTAGTTAGGAGATTTTGTATGAATATAACCAACACAGAACAATATTCATCATTTTTTAAATTTAATTTAAATGCATATTTAAAAAATGATAAACTGTATTTATAAACGCTTTAAATTCTTCATGTACTTCAAATTTTATTTTTTAATTGTTATAATTTTAAGATATTCGAACAAAACTGTTTATTACTTCGTAACTTCATTTAACCACTTAAGTCTAGTGCATATTGGCGTGCATCGAATTATCGCAGTTTTAGGCTTATGAACTAAAATTTAATCATCAATTAGCTTTATAATTTGATGCAAAAATTACTTAGAATCCATAAGCGTCTCAATTGTTCTAAGCCTCTTTAGGTGAATGAAAACGACAGCCCGTTTCTAAAACAGTAGGAGCCATCTTATTAGATAGCAAAAAAATGCGAGCATTACAGGGTTAAAATTTAATTTCATGAAATATTTTTATACCTGCTTATTGAATTTTCAATAAAAAAAAAAAAATTCTGAGTTCTTCTAAACTAAAAACTTCTTCAATATTTTTTAGTGTTCTGTAAAAATTTCTTCATCACCTTTTAGTATTCTGCGAGATAACTGAACACAAGCCTACTTATTAAAATTTTTAAAAAAATCGAGGGGAGGCTGTCTCTGCGAAACGGCCGCTGGGATTGAGGGGCGTAGATCTACTAACCTTACTCAACTGTGACTTTCTGTGACTGAAGTAACTGTATGTGACTTTTAACTCTATAGTCTATAGTTACTATTAGTCTAGTGTGACCATGTGACTTTATCCTACGTAAAATTCTTAGTGATTTTTACCAACTTTGCAACTTGATTGTGACTAAACCGTAATTCCAAATTCTAAATTTCTCTTTGCAATCTACAATGTCACCCTTTCTCTTTTAAATGAAACTAAAACCAACTCTCTATGTTATTTGGTTGCGGCTCTATAAGCGTTTAACTTTAGCAGGAAAGTTGACGTAATTCAGGAATTCTTGAGTAATATTTCGAGCGATCGATGAATGAATTACCTTAGTCTGCGTGTGCGCGCATCGGTCGCTGTGACGTCATCAAAATATGTCGTGGATTTTCACCAACTTTGCAACTCGACTGTGACTAAACTGTAATTCCAAATTCCAAAATTATCCTTGCAATCTACAAAGTCAACCTTTCTCTTTTAAATGAAACTAAAACCAACTCTCTATGTTATTTGGTTGCGGAGCTATAAGCGTTTAAAAATACCACGAAAAGCGTCATAATGTTTTTTCTTCCCCGACACACCATTAGACCACTATGGAGAGATGTAAGTCTACGTCAAAAACTAAAGATTTAAAAAAATAGACTACGTAGTAGGGTTCATAAATACCAATAAATAGTAGGTTTCATAAACGCGGCAGTATTTATTCCTCGTTAACCAGCCATAGGTCAGCGAATTGTGCCGCTCGAGTGTTTTCCCTGCCGCTGGGTAAGCAACGCGGAAAAAAGACTTTTACAGAGTGCATTCTGATGGAGTAAGTTCCCCATTTGGATGCTGTAGAGGCCGATAAGACCCTCAGGGGAGAATTAGATAAAATACCTCGTTGCTTCTTTATCACATTCGTCCTCGTTATTTCCGGGTCTGGACAGAATAGATTTACATTGTGAAGAGATTCTAAATCTGCTGTCTGCTAAACAATAGAATTAGGCGGATTTAGCAAATCTCATTCCAGATTCGCTTGGATCTAAATGAATATTATATATACTAGAAGTTTTGTCCCAATCCAAGACGGACTTCTAGCCCTCCAAACGTATCTCATTATCACAGATTTACTAATGAAAGTTATAGTAGAAAATCTCATGTACATTTGCAGGGTGCTTAAGATACATAAAAAAGCACGAAAAACAGAACTGATGAATCAATTGACACTAATCTTCATTTAATAATAACCTTGCTTTTAACAATTACTTTCGCTTTGTCCGAGTAAAAATAATTCAAAATCCATTAACAGAAAAAAATGCATTACCAAATACAAAATAAAAAATACTGAAAGAAAATATTTGCAATAGCATGCACCCCTAATTCATATCATTAAGTAAAGGGGGCCTTTCAGTATAAGAACGGTTAAGAAAAAATATTAAATGCAAAATATATAGAAAGAACCCTTTTAACCAAAACGAAAGTATTCTACATTAACTTCCAACTGATCCTTGAAGTGAGGGTAATGAATCAGCATAAATAAAAAAGAAATACAATTTCTAATTCGGCTCAATTTATATATAAAAATAGCCATGAATCAATTGCCATGAACTTTCGTTTTCATAAATAACTTTACTTTAATTTACCCAGGGTATAATGAAAATAAAAAGAAATAAAACAGATGAAGTCATTTTATTGACCTTTGCTCCAATCCAGCATGGATAAGTGAAATTTACAATCCCATCACTAATTTTTATTTTTGCTTAGTTTTAATAAAAACTACCTGCCTGATTTCTCTGACGCCATTACAGAAATCGGATTTGCGCGTTCGATAATGACGCAACGCAAAGAGGCGGAGTTATTTTTAACTCCTCCCAGAGCAGAGTCTCTGGCACGTAGCCAAACCAAACCACGTGAGCGTTACTTCCAGGCCTGGACAATTCTAATATAGATTTTTTTATGAATCCATAAATAAAGAAATTTCATTTTTGATAAACACTATTATTTACATACGAATTCATTTCGCTTGAAACATTACATGCAGAAACTCTTAAACCTGATTGAATTTAAACTTAATTACATCTGAATTAATTTACAGTTTGTCGCAAATATTATTTTATTTTTATTTGAATTCTGTTAAGAATTAGTATTTTGATTCAAATTCTTTATTTTAGAAAGAAATCCTTTACGTATGAAAATTCGAATTCACGGTTTTATACATCAGTTTAAATATAAATTCCGGAAAGTTTTTGAATTTGAAGAAGTTTTTATATATTTTAGGCAATAACATGCTGAGAAGTTTCATAGAAATGAAATGTTGTGCTAATGATTAATATTTGAAATTCATAGCGAAATTGATTTTGTCATTCTTTATAAGTATTCTTCTTTTTCATGTTGCACTATAAATATTAACATAAGAATCCAACAAATTCTTATTAAAATATTTGAAAATCGGTAAAACGTATTCGGGGTATGCTTTTCTTTAAAACGGGTATGTCAACAATTTCTCCATATAAACTCATAAATAATATCCATCCAAATTCGATATATACTTCTTTTAACCTTTGATAAATCATACTCGAAATTTATAAGATTAATATATGAATTGTATTTTCTAAGCTATATTTGATACAAAACTTTCTTCAAAATCAAATCAAACGCAATTTTGCGAAAGGAAATTTCAGATAATACTTATAGCGTTTATTTATTGCTTGAGTAAATGAAAACAAATATAGAAGGAACTTTCAAATTTATCATTATTTTGAATATAAACAAACTACAATAAATTTAATCAAATGCAATGTACCAATAATTGTTTACGTAGACGAAATATGCTTGTGTTTTTGGATTGCATCCGCCCCCATTATTTTAGGAAGATTCACAAGTTACCATTCTTAGCCTTTCACGAACATAACCTAAATAACTTTAATCTAAAAAAAATAAAACAATCTTTTGTTAGTTTACCAAATAGTTAATTTTTTGTTTGAATTAATGTCTGCTTTTAGAAGTTAATATATAATTTATTATTACGTGTATTATGGAAGTATTAGGCAGCACAACATGCATGGAAACAAAATTTACTTAAATTAATAAATTAACAGGCAATTAAGTTCAAAAATATTAACCCTCATAGCAACGGAAACATCTTTTCCGTTTTCCAGATTTGGATTAAATATTCTTAAGATTTCAGGGATATAATAAAATACAAAAAAGATTGGTTCAGTCACTTTTAAAGCTAAGTCTTTTAACCTGAAAGCGAAAAGATCAAAATAATTGGGCGATGGAGGGTTAAAATAGTGTATTTTCATCTATATTAAACAAGTGCACAAAATTTTAAAACACTATCACATCAGAAAGTGAAAGACAAACCGATTACAAAATGTCATCTTTACAACAAGAAATAAGTCAATTTAAACGTGTTTCAAGACTGATGATCATTTCTGATTAGAAAGAGTACCACGCAGAACGACAAGGAGAAAGATGGAAAGAGAATTGAATGGAGAGAGACGAATTATTTTATTTGGGAGGGAAATATGTGTTATCCTAAGTAACATACTGTTACGAAAATCGTCCTAGTGTGTGTACTGTGAAAACAGTCCAACAAGCAGGATAACGGAGAAGGACACTTTCTTCTCGAATATTCCGTTAGACACGAAGTGCAGGTAACAGGGAAAAAAAAGCACTTGCAGAATTAGCAACACAAACGGACAGCAATTCACTAATAAAAACGAAAACACTTTCAATACCGATCGGCGTCTAACAGCTTACTAGCTCGCATAGCGGATAAAACTCCAATCAGAGATTCCAAAGACGTTCGCACTGCAAAGGCGTTCCCAGTCGATCAACTCGTTCAAAGTCGATCAACACACTCTATATTCTGTAATCCGAGCACGGTTCTTTTATTGTCTCCTCGACAGGACGTGACATCACATGGAATCATCTGGATAAATCCTGATCTAGGCCTCCTAATAGAGATATCAAGAAAATTCCAGTACTTTTCAGATCCCACATTTCGTCGACAAAGTCGCCAAGGTCGTAACATACCCCTGTAGATCTCTCTTCCCAACCATAAGACTAAGAGTGCTGGAAAGCGACTTTCCATGCTCGTAACAATACTTATGCGACCGATATAGATAAGCTGGACTGAGAATGAGTATGACTGTATACATGTAAATGTGGATTGTGTGCCTAGACTGCACGTTTCCCATTAGGTTGATTAGATCGTCCAAGCCGAGTAATATAAGTCGACAATTTATTTTTGGACTAATTGAGAGGGACAAGAGGAGTGAAGACGCCTTTATAGAATAAGGACGTCACTGGTTGGATTATGGCTGTATTCTCAGCATTACGGTTAATTTTCCCTTTAATATAGGGCAACGTCAAGTTTTTAGTTAATACAGTCGTGTCCAATAAGACTTCTAGTTGCACATTTACAGCTGTGTTTATTTAATAACTGTGTTATAATCGCAGTTAGATATAATAGATGTAATTTTTAATTAATAGACTAATTTTAATAATAGAATCATTTTTAATTGTTATCAGGACTTGTATTATAATGAAATTTTGTGTTTTAGTTATCTCAGCAATACTGTAAGTAATACGATACTTTAGTTGAAGTATACATTTGTGTTCATTACCTTTAATTTTTATTGCAAAAAAATCTTTCGATATCACAAGATATTAAGGAATGACATTAATAAATTTAATTAATGTAATTAAGTCTGAAAAAGTAATTTATAACACATTAAAGTGTGTGTGTATGTGGAAGTATTACTACATGAAATGCGTCATAAAAGGCATAACAAATAAAATTATTCGCAATCAATAACATATTGTTGTATATCATTGCATACCACATATTGTCTACATAGCTTTTAAAATATTAAATAACATTTCAAATTGAAATCATATTTATTTATACAAATGCATTATTTTATGCAAAATCGCAGTTTCTTGCAAAAAACTTTTAGTAACAATATCTATGGTTATATATAACATACTAAGAAGTAACAATACTTCATCTGTACTTACAACCTAATTATAATGCATTTCGTCATTTAAATCCTATTACTTTATTTTGTATGCATTCTAATACACTAAATGATTTTCATACGTCTGACTTCAAGATATAATTTATAAATGACTAATATCTAAACATAATTAATTTTTTTACCAGAATGTGGATTTTTTTAACGAATTTTAACTATTCTTGCTTCATATCTGTGGTATTTTCCCCATTAATATTTGAAATAGCAACATTACATATGTGCCTACAAATGAAATAAAATGGAGAAACAGTTTTTCGGTTTATTTTCAACCTAATTATATCTCATTTCCTCATTTAAATTCTGTCACAATATTTCTTATGCTTTCTAATGCATTGAATGATTTTCATGCGTCTGACTTCAAAATATCCTTAATAAATGACTAATATCTAAACTTAATTAAACTTTTTATCAGAATGTGGAATTTTTTTCTGATTTCTAACTATTCTTACTTCGTATCAGTGATATTTTTTCTCATTAATATTGTACAAGGAATTTTAAATTTATTAAGAACCCGAAGACATCCGAACAAAACAGTCATATATCTAGAGTAAATTTAATTATGGAAGTTTCTACAGCTTTTTTCGACGTCTTAACTTTTTGTTAAATTAAAAACATGCCGACTGTCTTAAGAATCGAATAATTTTAATTCCGACAAAAAAATCTCATTTGGAAAAATGGCAGATAATATTCTTTTAATGACGATGAGAAGAAAAATGTATAAAATAAAAAAGGAAAGAAAACGGTGAAAATGTTCTTTAATTTTTGTATTTTATATTCCTTTTTTTATTTTTCCTTCGTTTATTTTATGATTGACGCTTTTATCAGTTATCAAAAAAATTTCTGTTCCGCACTAGAGAACGATTGGTTCCATCACAATAGCTAAGGGAAACTATTCCATTTGATATTTCAAAATAATTTTTTTCGCCTCTTTCCATTTTAGAACTAGGCCTTTTATTAAAATAAAACGAAATTATTATTTTCCTTTAAGAGTAATACCAAATTCACTTTATTTTTCATTTTGCATTCATATGAAACCGTGACTTCATTTCTTTTTTCTGTGTCTAAGAATGGTGCAATAAAATTCAGCTGAAATATTTATGCTATAAAATACGTTTTTTTCGGGTATAAGTTTATTTTTCAAATTGAAATTTCTAATAAGCACAATCTCTCAAAAACTGTGATTTCTGATGAAATTTTTTTTTATTATTATTTTGCGAACTAACTTGCGAGAAAATATATAACGGTGATGAGTAAATTTTAAAAATTATTTATAAAATAATTTTAATTCTAAATTTTTAATTAATGTTGATTAATTTTCCTCTTTCCATTTTAGAGTTCGTCCTATCATTAAAATGAAACAAAATTATTATTTTCCTTTAAGAGTAATACCAAATGTTCATTTCATTTTTCGTTTTGCATTCATATGAAACCGTGACTTCATTTCTTTTTTCTGTGTATCTAAGAATGGTCCAATAAAATTCAGCTGAAATATTTATACTATAAAATAGGTTTTTTTTCGGGTATAAGTTTATTTTTCAAATTGTAGTTTCTAATAAACACACCCACTCAAAAACTTATTTCTGTTGATAATTGTTTTGATTATTTAACAAATGTAGTTGTGTGAACACATATAATTGAAGTATCTAAATTTTAAAAATGATTAATAAAATAATTTTAATCCTAAATTTTTAACTAACCCATTAGCGCCCGCTTAGGGATGGTGGTTATTGCGAAAATAACCGGTTTATTCAGGTTTTTTTAAACCTCCGGTTTAACCTGGCAGTTATAACCGCTCGAAAAAACTGGTTTTAGAAATAATCGGTTTTCGATTTTTTTATATAAAAAAACAAACGCCGTTTGTAAGTAAAATTTTTTATTAATATAGTTTTTACAGGAATTCAATCCTTTGGCCAATATTTATCTCTTCATAAAGATTCTTTCAGTAATCCGCCAACCAACAGACGCCTCGAGGAAGCGGTTGTCGATGATTGGCCTAAGATGATGAAATTCAAAGCTTCATAACTTGGTAAATTTTAGTCTAATCGAGCATATCTTCCGGTTTTTACACCCGGTTATTGCATTTAAAAAATAACCGTTTGTAACCGGGATAAAAAATTAACGAAAAACTGGTTAACCGAAACAAAAAAAACGGTTTTCGCTTAAAATCAGTAGGTTTTCCCATCCCTAGCCCAGCTTCCAATTTATAGGAAATTTACATTTCATTTCCGTGTCTCAACCGAATGCATTCAATTGTTCCTTTTTTTTTTTGCTTTTTCTATAAAGTCAATAGGTATTCCCAAACTCCTAAACGGTTTCCAATAGGCATATACCACAGTTCGCGAGGTTTTAACCATCTGAGCGCCCAATTATTTTAAACTTTCATTATCAGGTTAGAAAACTTAGCTTTTAAAGGCAATGAATCGATCTCTTTTGTATTTAATTATATCTTTGAAATCTTATGAACGCTTTATACATGTTTGTTTAAGAAAATGTACGTATAATTACAAGCTATCTGCTTTTGAGCTGAACATGGAAAACGGAAAAAGACGTTTGCACCGCTCGGAGGATTAAACTCAAAATGTCGTCATTTTGAATGTTTTTATTTTTCGATTGATTTTTCTTTGAGGTAATACAAGGAATTAGAAAGTGATTTTTATTTTTTCGTATTTTACTATAGTGTAAAATTCTTTAACATTTATGTAAGAAAAGTTTAAAAAATGAATCTTTTTGATGTTTTATAACTATTTCTAAAAAAAGGAAAAAAAGGAAACCTAAAAGAATTTTTTTTCTCCGATTTTAATTTAAGCTCAAATTTTAACGTAAAATTCTTTACTTAATATTTTTCCATTTCTCGAGTCAAAATGAAATAAGTAAATATTTAAGTAAATTACTTTACTAATTCATTAATAAATTATTAATAAAATAATTTACTCAACTAGTTTAAATTAATCAAATGATAAATAATTAAATAGATTATTCATCATAAGTTTTCAAAAGATAGAAACCAAAAGCGCTGCAAATATTTTATACTCAACCACTTAACTGTTTTGCCCGAACACCGTTCGGGCACTGCTAAAGGGGACTTCCCTGATTTGCCCGAAAGACTCTCGGACAGGTCTTTTCGGGCAAAGTTTATAGTTCATGGCTCTAGCAGTCTAAATACAGTTGGATGTCAAAACAAGTATAAACCAGTTTTCAGGTCAGGTTTTATTGCTTTTTTTTTCTTTTCAGTCAGATGTTTGTTCGGATAAAAGTCAACTGTAAGTAAAAATGCCCTTTTTTCCCCTGCAGTCAAAAATTATCAAAAATCAAGACTTGTAACTTTTTTCACTGCTGATTTGAATTTCTAAAACAAATTTGAATACAAAATTGCTTATAAAAAACGTGCTTATTTTTGGACACAATATGACAGAAAAAAGTAACTGTTAAGTGGTTAATGTTTACTACTTATTTTTTAAACGAAATACGAATATACTTGGAAACACATGTTTACTTACTGACAAACTTATATCCTTTTATTTTGATTAGTTCTGACGCAGAATTGTTTCAAACAAACGTCTTACCTGAAAATAAAAGTTCAATTAATAGAAACTATTCACTAAAAAGAATATTTTATATAACTTCCAAACATGAATTAAAAGAACATATTATTTATTGCAAGAAAACACAATTCATATGTGCAAATGTAATGGTAATGAAAATATTGCAATGGGCACTGTCTATATAAACAACAGTTATTTAGAGCATTGGCGTATTGAAACATATTACATAAAATGTTTCATAATATTTTCTCAGCATTAGATACAAAGAAAGAAAAAATATTGAAGTAAATATATGGATATGCACAAGTACACCAGTGAAAAAAGACTTTGATCCCTTTTGCGTAAACATATAAGTAATAATTCTGTTATTTCATAGAATACCTAGTTATTTTATGAAATAAATAATCTAGTCAGTTGAAGTATGTAATAAATTTATTTCGAATGTACCCGAAAATCTGCATGGCTATCTTAGAATTTAGAACATGTAAAGATTAGGCTTGAACTCACATTTTACAGTGAAAATTAGATCATGAGAGTATTTAGGGGACCGACCAGAAAGCGATAAAGACAAAGAATTCAACTCATCACGTTTCAAAGAAAGCTGATGACGATATGAAACTTTCATCAATGGTTATTTTCATGTGCCTAATATTTACATGTATTTTCGTAAACATAGCTTAAATGTTCGGGAAAATGTAAAGGTTTCTTTACAAAAACATCACATTTTCCACGTTTTTTTCTTATAACTTGCAGAGTCTTAAACCAAATTGTATGAAACTTACAGGATACGTGACAATATCTTAGGGAAACATTGTATTACATTTTGCAGTAAATACTTTGAATATTAAAGGAAATATGACTATTTATAGTAAATTATTTTCCTGCGAAAGTGCGAAACGTAGCATAACTTTTCTTTCATAAATTCAAAGCTGGATATAAAAGGCAACTTATAGAAAAATTCCAGATCAATTCCATCAGTATTCAGAAAGATATCGGCATTGCAACTTGGTAAATCTCGGTACACTCTAAGAGAAGCTAAATGATGAGGGTTCTTGCATAAACTGATATTTTTTAAACTTAAAATCTTCGAAGTGCTATTGAATTTTATGAAAGCTGAATATCCTGAATACTCATGTATACTTATAAGTTAAATACATAATTTAAATTACAATTCGACGATTACTATTCGAAGATTCAAGTTCAAAAAATATCGTTTGCGCAAGAACCCTCATCATTTAGCTTCTCTTAGAGTGTGCTGAAATTCACCAAGTTGCAATGCCGATATCTTTCTGAATACTAATGGTATTGAACTGGAATTTTTATATAAGTTACCCTAATTGTCTGGCTCTTAAGTACTGAAAGTAAAATTACACTACGTTTCGCGCATGCACAGTAAAAATCATTTACTAAAATAATCATATTCCCTTTAATATTCCAAGTATTTACTTCAAATTTAAATATTATTCTTTTCAAACATATTGTCACATATTCTGTAAGTTTCATACAATTTGGTATGAAACTCTTGAAGTAATAAGCAGAAAAATTATTGAAAAATTTGGGATTTTTTCAAGAAATCCTTATATCTTCCCGAATATTTGTGCTAAGTTTACAAAAAATCATGCAAATATTATGCATATCAAACATAACCATTAATCAAAGTTTCATCTCTTTATCAGTTGTCTTTGAAACGGGACGAGTCGATTTTTTTTGTCTTCATCACTTTCTATTCGGTCCCCTAAATACTCTGGTGATCGAATCTTCATTGCAAAATGTGAGTTCAAGCCTATACATGTTCTAAATTCTTAGAGATCCATGCAGATTTTCGGGAGTTATTCAAAAAAATGCAAATTTTAAAGTGTCCACATTATATTGGCAACCCACTGTATATTCGGCTTTGGTAATCTCTTTATATAAGTTTAGGAAATTATCGTTCATTGCAAAAATATAGCGTGTCAATGAAAACAATCGATTCCATATTCTTAAACAAAGCAAAAAAAAGTTATAGTTTATATTATATAACATTCTATAATGGGTTGAATATGGCGTTCTATATCTTGACAGAAGTTCTCCCTTTACGGACTTTTGATTTCGGAACTTTATGTAAATTCATCCTACGTATCGTAATAAATCGCTAATACTGAAAAGCAGGATGAATCATGCTGGTTACTTCTTACTTTATCGGGTGATTGTTATTCTATGAAATAACAAGTGAGTTTTGCGCTTTATCTGAATTGATCAGTTAATTCACTTAATAACAGGTATTCACTTAATAACAGGTATTTCACTTAATAACAGGTATGCTATGAAATAACAGATTTCATACTTTAACGATAACATTTGCATGGTCTTTTTTAACCTAATAATATTTTTAGGTTGCATATTGTCTGTAATCTGCAACACGCATGGCACAAAAGTCTTTCTACAGGACAGATTGTTGTACCTAGAGCTACCAAATTTGACACGTAGTTACTTTGTGACTAGAAGTTGCTCACTAAGAAAAGGTTTTTCAATTTTTTAATTATATTTTTAGTAAAAACGTAATCGAAAATTTAACGTTTTTCCCTAATATTACATCACAACTAACTATATTAATGGTTCCCACCTATAAAGAAATGGTATAAATTTTTCTCATGGCAAAATAAAGTTAATTTAATAAAGTAACGTTAATAATTAGATATACGAGAGATAATAAGTGATGTGAAGATCTTTTAAGAATCAGATGCTTCGTGAATCATACGGAGCAGAATAGCAACATGTTTATTCGTAAAAAATAGCAATGAATTTGAAACTGGGATATTTATAATACATTTATCATTGGTAATACCTCTCTGGTATTCTCAATATACATCGAAACGAGGATCTTAGTATTACGTCAAAAAAATGCATGCATGAAATTACATAATTTAATACTTCATCATCTAAATATATCTGTAATTGCTTACATATTTTTAAAGTTGAAATATTTTGGAAAAGACTTGGACACGCTCTGTCCTCAATATTTCTTACCAATATTTAGAACATATTGTTACAAAGTTATAAAGTTGTTTCCCTAACATGCTGATCTTATGACAAGTAAGAGTTTTACGGAGGTTTTACTATAAGTAAAGCCAAAGAACTCCGACCTTGGCGACTTGCTGAGAAATTTGGTTACTTTGGAGGCAAAACGAATCTTCTAGAAAATTCATGAATTGCGGTCTTATCTCTACTAGGAGCGGAAATATCAAGAACTTTCGCGAGAAGTCTATGTGGCGTCACATCCTGTCGGAAAGAGTATAAATACCAGGCTATGCTAAACGATCAGATCAGTTAGAGTTTGGTCAGTAGTGAAGCTGGTCAACTGATAGACATTGAGCGCTATTGAAAGTGCCTTGAGTGATATTTATAAGTGATCCGCTGCAGGTTTGAGTCATTAATTTATAAAAGCGCTATTTAGTTTTGTTAGCTGTGCTACATTCTGTTTTTCTTTAATATTCGTAAAATAAAGAGTCTTTTATTTTTTATTATTCTGCTTGTTGTACTACATTCACGTACATCTACCAGGCGATTTTTCTAAAAATATTCTGCCTTTTTTATTCAAACTTTAATTGCTTTAGTCGATGTTTGCAACGCTTTTTTCCTCTAAACAATAACTTATAATTATAATACGCATTTATAACTGCACACTGAAAGCCGGAAGCAGCATTTTATACTAAATAGGCTAAATAATCGAGCCTGCAAATGCGCTGGAAGAAGTAGTTCAATTTGGCACTGTTCCACGTTTGAGGAATCGATTAATGGCTCATTAGACAACGACGTCTCATTAAGTTTTCTAAATATAGATAAGGAGAAAAAATAATCGAACAAACAAAAATGAGTTCTAAGATTTCAAATAGGTATATTGCTTTCTTTTATTTATTTAAAAGTCTTTGTTGTCTCTTCAGGAAGATAGTAGCACTTACTAGAATGGATCTTAGAACCTTGATTCAAAATAATACATCATCCTAATGATTTTATTAAATAAAAAAATTTCAAGAAAGTAAACTGAGGATATTTTGTTTCGTATTTTTAGAAGAAGAAGGCGAAATAGACATATAGAGTCATATTGCTTTCAAAATATAGTGATATCTCAGCGTTTTAATTCATTTTTTAAACTTAGTTTTTATTGCTGCAACAGTTAGTAAGGGTTTAAAACTCAACCTTTAAAACAGGACTGAATCACAGCGGTCCCTAACCTTTTTCCCCTCTCATGCCCCTTGATTAACCCTTTCACCGCTCATACCGCCCGGAACCGCCTCACACCGAGTGAGGCGGTTCCGGGCAGTATGAAAATTTCCCGTTAACAGCGATGAAGGCCGGTCTGAGGCGGTTGGTATCCTCTGAGGGGAAGTGAGGTTCTGAGACCTCTTAGGAGATAAGCGCGATAGGGTGTCCAATTATCCTTGCCAATCACAGACCGTTTCTCTGCCCCTTAAGAGATGGTTATAGCAGGGGGCTGGGTGTTGTGATAAATGACCATTCAGGTTGGGAGAGCCCAATTCATGTCGCTTCGTCCCCAAAACTCCCGGTTTTAAAGGTGATAGAAGAAAAAAGTAGCCTCGTGATTAAAGAGTTAAACAAGTACAATGTATCTCACGGATACAAACCCTATTCTATGATATGTTCGCCCTGTCTAACAGAACTTAATATTTTAAACAAGACATTATAGATGATGATATTGCAGTGATGAGGATTGGAAGATGGAATTCCAAAGATTGTCAGACTAGTGTGCAAGTGGTTCAAAGTACGGAGACAGAAAAAAAAGATATTAGTTTAGCTGCTGGCCGAGGGGTCAGAGACACAGGAGAAAGAAAATTAACAAAACACGTTACAGTGAAAAACTGTTTAATTAAGTTTAAAGTGTTATAAGTTCTTAGACTAGAAAAATATTTCTACCTCGAGCAACGCCTGGTATATAAGCTAGTTAAAAATATTTTAAAAGTTATAAGTAATTTATTTATTCCACAACTTCACTTGATGTAGTTTTAATGACGAATCCTTTAACTAGCATCATTTTAAATCCCTTAATAATATGTTAATGATGAAAAGTTTCTGAATGATCCTCATGTGCTTTTCACAATTCCTAATATCAATATCAGCAGCGAACTAAAATTAGTTGATAGATAATTATCATTGTGCCCTGAAGGTACAAGATATTGAATCTTTATTTGGTTAATAAGAAATAGAAAAAAAACCCACCTCATAAAGATTTCTTCCTTTTGTTTATCGGATCAATTACCTGCTATTACTTTTCTTAACTAATGAATTCCTGGGTTATAAGAAACTGAAGTTCTTAGGCAGTTTCTTTACGAGTAATATTTAGATTTAGTGAGATCTTCTATAACACATACAGTATGACAAAAATTCTTGATTTAATTTAAAATGGAAAAGACTTCAAAAACAAGTTAATGCTGATTAAAGAGTTAACTTTCTATTTTTGAATACCTCCTACTGTCATACCTCCCCTCTTCTCCCAACCATGCCTTTACGCTCATGTAAAGAAGTTTTCATCAAAAATGTTCAGGGCTTAAGTAAACTTAATAGTCAATCGATTCGAATTATTAACATTTGTAGGATTTATTTTTTGATTATTTCATTTTATTCCATTGGTTTATTATTAGTATTAGTTCCACGTCCCAACAATAAAACTGAATATTTTCGCATTAACTTATGGCGAACGCTAACAATAACCCATCCTGATATTAACTATTAAAATGGAAGACAATTTCAATGGAATTCTTTAGCTTCTTTCATAGAGCCGAGTTTCTTAAAATTGGTTTCAAATGAAAACAGATATAATCTCTTGTCTGGAGCTATATCAAGCTTACTACGATTATTCGTATTGATATACGTATAGGACACGTGTGTTGTTTCCAATAGTTATGTATTCTTGAAAGGTATTATTTGTTTTATTGTTTTAGCGCTGACTTCCTGATACTCTGTTTTCACTGCTAAGTAGAAGACAGTAGGCTTTTTCGGATTTGTATATTTACGTTTCGCACATGAACTTGGGAAAACAAAACTCTATAATCTTTTCTTCTTTTTTTTATTTTCTCCCTTAAGCCCAGTGTTGCCTTTAAACAACATACCCAATTTTTTCTTCGAAAATCTTCAGAATAAGACTGAAGCTCTAATGCCTGTTGTTACCAATAGGATTTAATCAATTTACAACATATAGATGACAGCTTGAGTGCTGCTGAAAAAATAAAAATAAATTGACGTTTTTCACTTGAGGCTGCATCCTTTCTTGCTTTGTTTGTACGCTAGAATACCATAATTCATTCTACAATGATGAAGGAAATTCCTTCTCCGTATGATTATTTATTAAAATTCCTTTGTGTTTTACATTACAGAATTCTGTCAAGGAAATTTTTGTCTTAAATAAGGCCCACTGTTTTCAGTTGGTACCAAACTGTTTTTAGCCATAACCCATACTTAAAACAAAATACGATTTTTTAAAGTATTTTTCTCGTGTTTTATTCAAGAAATGAAAGTCAGAAAATATTTTAAAATCAATTTTTTTAAAAATCGAGCTTTTAAATGTTAATCCCTTACGTTTTGTATTTTCCGCCATTACTAGCATTCCGTTCGTGTATCCCTAACTGGTCCGCCTTGTACCCACAAGACATCACATACGCAGGATATACATTAACCTTTCAGTTGCATATTCAATGTTTTAAGCGATGTTTTAAGCTAGTTGAGATTTTGCTTTTTGTGTTTTTGCTACTTTTTTTGAGTTCCTTGTTGTAAACGATGATTTTTAAATTGATCTGATCACCCCTTGGAGTTCTTTGTAAATTATTTTAATGTTGTTGATATCTTTTGTTTCATATTTCCCCTCCGTCCTGTGGAAGGCCTTACACCCTCTTCAGTAGGCTGGGCCGGGGTGGGTTGTAAATAAATAAATACCATTTTGCTTACCATTTTTTATACATGAAATATTTTTTTTCTAATCCAGGCATTCTGGTTTGAATTGAAACGAAAACGACTAATCATGTGATGTTGAAAATCTTGTTGATATAAATTTTCGCACGGCAGGAATAAATAAGTTTATGTAGATTTACTAATAATAGTTAAGTCTGTATATTTATAACTGCATCAGTTAAGACTGTATTTATAATCAGCAAAAGTCATACTGCATTTTCACTCATAAAATATTGTATTGATTTTAATTATCCTAGTTATAAAGGACTAGACAAAAGCGTTGATATAGCAAGAAAAGTGACAAAACAACTGGGTTTCAGTTGCTCATTTGAAAATGTCTGGGGCTTATTTACACATCTAACTGGTTCTCCTACGGATTGTATTTAACTAAGGCTGTCTGCAAAAGCTACGTGATGTCTGTGTTATTGATTACGTAAACAGCATCGATCATAATATGTCCGTGTTTGTTAACTGCACAAAATTTACTCTCACATAGAAAGAGTTTATGTGATGATAGCTGCTTCAAAAATAGCCTGAAATAGAAAAGTTTCTGATATACTTGCATAATATTTATTTAGGAGACTTGTCAATAAAATCTCTTTTTATCTTAATCATAGAGATATTCTTTTTTAAATATTAGGAGCTCTGTATTGAAATATTAACAGGTTTGTAGCAAATGGTCTCTAAAAACTGTCATACAGTTGCCATGATAACACATAATTAACCAAGATTAGCATGATGTCTTCCATAGAGGGTATGCGACGTCAACAAAAGTATGAGCAAGAATATAGGAGTGACGTGAAAATAGTGTTATATGTGATGGTATTCTAGTTTAAACACTTCCTTCTCGTTCCCATCAAAATCACGGGGTGAGATTTCGCATTCTACTTCTCGTGCCCGTGATATTGCCAGGCTGGAGTGTTCAAAAGTAACGCACGAAAAAGATAAAAAACAATTCATTTCTTATAACCAGAAAAAATTTTATTTATTATTTTACATACCAGATGGTAGTAACAGACTGTTTATTATATAATTGGAGAAAGTTGGTTGTCACAATAACCCTAATTGTTGGTTTTTCTGAAAAATAAATTTTCTTTATTTCAAGCTAAAAAAATTCCAAAAATTAAAAATGAATACATATATTATTCACACACTTATTTTTTGCAATTTTCTTGAATTAAAAAATAGGCACCTTTTTTACTGTTTTCTTGAAAATTATGCGATATTTAAGGGTTTAAGGAAAAACATAATGTGCAGAACGCATTATGTTTTTAGAAAATATTCCAATACTATTAACATATGTGTAGTGAAACAAATTGCATTTTTGTGTAGAATTCAAAAAACATACCCTGGATGTCGTGTTTTTTTATTAGACGTAAATATAATAATTATCTCCAAAAGAGTCACTTAATAGTTATGTTAAAGCATTTTGATAAAAAAAAGCAGTATTTCTAATTGCATACTAATGACTAAACAATCTAAAATTCTAATGTAAAATAAATGTAATTCGAAATATGCATTTATCCCAATTTCCACTTAAAATATGATCAAATATCTAAAAGAATTGGAAAATTCAAAATCTTTTTAATATAAATGTATTTATCATAATTATGTCCAGCATGAATTATTCATAACAGAGATTACGGTCTTTTTTCAAGCAATTAGCGTTCGCTAAATTTCTAGTAAACAACTTGTAAGTGTTTCTGGTTTAAAAAAAAAGATCTTTTATTTTTAAACACGTGTTTAACATGGTAATGTGAATCTTTTATATTGGTTTTTGCATTTTCTTTCTACATTTTCAAATATCCAAGCAAAAAGATTATTAAAAAGATTTTAATCTTGATTTTTTGAAAATTATATAGTGAATGCTGGACTTACTTAAAATGTGATTTTAACAAATAATGTAAACGATAATATTTTTGAAATTATTATTAAAAGATTGGTAAAATTAGCATGTAAGATTGGATGAAGAAAGTCTCTTAAATTGCTTTTTTATTGTGTTCAGTTTTAGACTTATTTTTTCAATTAAATGACCAAACAGTATGATATATTTTAAACACATTCTTCGGGGAATTACAAGTATACAAAACGAGAAAAGTATGTTGAAGAAAAATTAACCTGCAAGACAAATGATACAAGTTTATCTTTCAGCCTCTCTAGAGAGATGAGCTCCTTTATTCTAAAATACTTCAGGGAGTGCAGTACATTTTTTCTAGAGCAGAATCCAACTAGGTGGTCAAAATTGATTTGTTACATCGTTTTAGTATGTGATTATGTCTCTTTATGTGGATATTTATTTTAATTTTGAGCAAAAAGAGAAAGAATAGCATTTTCTAGGTATACAAACAGCTATAGAGATGGTTTTATGAGGAAAAAGTATTTAAATTTTTTCTGAATAAAAGAAATGATAAATTTATTTCAGACAGAGAAAATTAAAATATAAAAGAAACATCTGCATTCAACCAGTTGTAATTTTGAAACAAAAGTTTCATCTAGGAAATAGGAATATTTTTGAAACTCTTGTATATTTTCAAAATTTCTTATCCTAGATACAGAACGAAATGCTTGAAATTATGTCCAATTCCATAATTGCTATAATTAATTCCTTATAAGACAATTATTTCTTTACAATAGCTGATTCTTTATTAACTGAATAAAAACCTGCTTAAAACATTCAAGAAAATAGAGCTTAACATTAGGCCGGACAGTTGAAAATCTACAGTACTTAATTTTGCCAAGAACACCAAGTGATTTTGTCACAAATGACTTTGGAAATCAATTTTGAAATGGAATGTTTACTGCACAAACGCAACTTCTTTTTATGTTAATCAATTATACTTATCAAGATTTCTTGATTTTTTAAATTTGTTTTTCACACTCGAATCGCTATCACGGAATGGGGTTGATAAAGGACTCAAGGTACATTGAATTCTCAGTCTGGAAATATTATGAAAAATATTTTTATGAAAATGATTTTTTTAAGTTTTGTTGAACAGGCATTCTCAACCTATGGTGTATGTAACACTAATGGTATTTATTTTGTTGGAAGAATATTTATTAAAGGAAATGAATATAAATTAGCTCTTCTTTTAATATTTTATTTCAATCTTTATTACTTATGAATTCTTACTATCACGTTTCGTTTTTGGGATATTTTTGGATAATTGAATGAACTGAATTCTAGTTTGAAAAGTTCCAATGTTATTGTGCGTGACTAAACAAATGCAGATATGAAAATCTAAAATACACAATTAACAGCGTGAAAAGAAAGAAAATTGCTTCACTGCCAACATTAGAAGAGTTCCCACAGGAAAAAAAATTCCGTCACTCACTGAACAACTGATATAGAAAAGTACGGCATAGGACTTGCTACTAAGTTTTATTCCTACTTTCCTGAAAATTTAGAAATGGCAAGTTGGATAAAAGATAAGTTTTCTATTTCGGATACTGTGCTAGATAATGCTTCAGTTTAAAAAAGGCATAAACTTTTTAGTTATTTCCTGCGACGAAAATTGCATGAATTTGCAACTTTTGGAAGAAGACATGAATATGTTTCCAAAAAAGCGATACAATTTTTAATGACTTTCAACGCATCATATCTTTGCAAAAGTGGATTTTCAACCTTGCTATTACTTAAACATAAACTTAGGACACGGTTCCAACTTGAACCTAACTTATATTCTTGAAATTAATGAAGATAAAGCCCGGCAAGTCTAAATTGGTTACTATGAAGCAGACTTAGCCGTCGCATTAATCTTCATCAATTATAAATCTAATTATTTAATATTATGTATTATACTAGCTGATATACCTGGCGTTGCTCCAGGTGAAAATATTTTCAAGTCTAAGAACTTGTAACGATTGTAACATAGGACACGGTTCCAACTTGAACCTAACTTATTTTCTTGAAATTAATGAAGATAAAGCCCGACATGTCTAAATTGGTTACTATGAAGCAGACTTAGCCGTCTCATTAATCTTCATCAATTACAAATCTATTTATCTAATATTATGTATTATATTATCTAATATATCTGGCGTTGCTCCAGATGAAAATATTTTCAAATCTAAGAACTTGTAGCAATTTCAAAATAATTAAACAAAGTTTCGCAGCAGCACCTTTCTTTCATTTTCGTCCGTCATTTATCATGGCGTCTGATATCTCGGACAGAACTTAAACTTCTTTCTTCCTTTTGTCTCCCCACTTTGAACCACCTGGCAGGGGTCTAGCAATCCTTGGAGCTCTATTTTTCCTTCCCTATCATTACTACGTCGACAACAGAAGTTCTTTCATATCATGGTTTCTATTACCATTATCCGAAGTACCATTCTGTTCTTGCTGGTGCTGTGCGCCTGATCGGAAAAACACGGGATAGTGTTTCTTCTTTTTCTCCTTAGGTCCTCTCCCTTCGTAACCGGACTCAATAACCTTTGAATGACTTTACACACTCATTAATATCAATTAAAACTTTGTCAAAATTAAATGAAGCATCGCATAGAGATAGTAATTAACGTCATTGGATTGCTGAGTAAACATATTGAAGGATGTACACGCTAATATTCAAAGAAAGATATATTTTTATAATAACTTTAACAGTGGCAAAAACACGGGAATGAAGGATTTGATAAAAAAAAATAAATCGGCTTGAATTTAAGTACAATAATAAAAAGGATTATCATAAATGGTGTTTGAAATGAATCAATATGTTTATTAAAATTTGGGGGAAAGAACGTATGCCATTTAAATTCAGATCAGTAAAATAAAATTTTCTGCTCTTTAAGATGGTATATAAATCACCTTCTTTCGATATTATATTTAGGGAAGTTATTGGCGAAAAACTGGAAAAAAAACCCGAAAATTGGCTTAATTTTCGTTATTTAATTAAAGGATATTAAGAAATTATAATTTTCGAAAGTTTAAAAATCAAAATTGATCTAGAAACAGAGCCCAGAATTGCATATGTAAATTTCATGTCGAAACTGTTCACCATATTAAAAGGTGCATATGCTACGACATAAAACCGGAAGTAAAAATGTCTCTTTTGTGAAGTTAATGTCCAAAGAAAACAATATTTTCTTACTTTAACTTTAAAAGTAGCAAAAGCAAGGGAATGCAAAATTTGATCAATTGGCTTGAATCTTATTTTATAAGAATAGAAAGTATTGTTAAAAATTGCATTAAAATTAAGTTTTAAAACGTTAATAGCAATTAGCAAAGAAGTTGCACCGTAATGGAATAACTATCATTAAAAAGATAAATTGTTGCTCTTTAAGGTAGTGTAAAAATAATTTTCGTGCGATAAATATTTCAAAAGTTATTGGCGAAAAACGTTCAATTATTAGGCTTAAAACGGCTTAATTTTCCTTATTTAATTAAATATCTTAAGAATTAATTAATTCTGAACTTTTAAAATAGCACAGTTGACCTAGAAATGTAGCCTAGAATGTCGCATGCAAATTTCATGTTGCTACCATTCACCGTTTAGGAGGAGTTCTTGTAACCGTCACAACAGACAGACACGTGTATTTTCCATTTACTACAATACATAGTATATTCATATTTTATTAGGATATGATAAATTCATGTACGAGTATAATCTACCGAAATAAATTTAAAATGTTTTATTCTTTGCTTATAAACACTCCATTTCGGGATCACTGATTTTTAATCAGAAAATGCTTTTATGGAGAAACATCTATTTTTTTTAATTCTTATTCATTCACATTTAAATAGATTAAGAACTCCTGGTGTAAAATGTACCCCAGCCCAGTAAAATGGTTATAAAAGTATCTACTTAATCTTTAAATATTGAGTACCTTTAGGAAACAATTTTTTATTATGATTTCTATTAATTATGACTCTAAAAAATTGTATGGATATTCTTCATATAATTAAAATTCAAATCACTGATTACCAGAAGCAATACATTTTTATTGATGAATATATAACTTTTAATGGTTTATCAAGTTATGATTTCATATTCACGGCAATCTTACAAATAATTCCAATAAAGTTTATGAAACACACATTATAAGAAAGGTATTCGATAACTAAATTAAAAGGTTTTCCAATAACCCTTAAATCTTATAAAAGATGTTGTGAGATTTTATTTTTGAAGTTTCATATATTTGAAGCTAATATAAATGAAATAATGTGACTAAAAGCCTTAGGAGAAAATTCTTTACAAAGACAATTATTATTTTGTATTTATTTAGTACACTCATGTCCATAAATTAAGGATAATGAAGTTCAGGCAAAGATGAGACAGAAGCAAAACAAATTTGACTTATTTGTAAAGTCTATTTATTAAACAAAAGGTAAAGAGCAAAACAGATGCTATATGTTTGACATAATTAATAAAAATTGCGATTTTTACTCCCTGGAGCAAATTTCAAAAAAGAACCTATTTATAAAAAACAGTATAACATGGTTAGTATGATGGTTAATACGGAGTATGTCTCCCGGACGATGCAATACAGGCCTTACAACGCCTAGGCATGCTCAGTATCAAATTATCAATCTGATCTTGGGGAATATTACACCACTCATCAAGCAATGCCCTCCGAAGTTCCGGTAGACAGGTGGGATGGGGTTGACGGGCTGCAATTCGTCGGCCAAGCATATCCCACACATGCTCTATTGGATTCAAGTCCGGTGAGTATGCTGGCCAATCCATACGGGTGATATCCTCCGATTGAAGGCATTCGTCTACAATGTTTGCACGGTGAGGACGGGCGTTGTCATCCATAAACAGAAATTCAGCATCCATGGCGCCCCGAAACAAGCGTACATGTTGTTCCAGAATGACATCCCGATAGATGTGGCCTGTCATCGTTACACTCTGAACATGCAGGTCTCAGTTCTGGAACCAAGAATAATTCCTCCCCAAACGAGCCATCCTGCACCAACGTAACGGTGTCGTTCAATGGTGTTCTCTTGGTGGTAACGGGTACCTGGCGCTCTCCATATGAAAGTCCAGCGAGAATTAGACTGCAAACTAAACCTGGACTCGTCGGAAAACATCACAAAAGACCACTGTTGCGGTGTTCACAATGCATGCTCTCTACAACAGGCTAATCGCAGGCGACAGTGAGTTGCGGTAAGTGGAACACATCTGACAGGCCTACGAGCATATAGACCCTATGTGCCCTAAGCGTCTGTACACGGTCTGCCTTGAAACTGTCGTACCGGTAGCTGAAGAGAGCTGACGAGATAAGTCTGATGCTGTGCTCCGTCTGTTTCTTTTGGTAGTAACTGCCAAATACCGGTCCTCATTCGGCGTTGTAACTCGGGGGCGACCTGTGCTGTAACATCTACTCACATTACCATCATCTTGGAATCGTTGCCAAAGCCTGGAGATACACTCTGGGCGATTCCCAGTTCCTCGGATACTTCCAGCTGGGTACGTCCACATTCCAGTCGTCCGATAATTCTACCACGTAAAAAATCATCCAAATGCTTCCTTTGTGCCATAACTATGCGGTTATTGCACTGAAAGGCTTTTAAAGCGCTTGTGAACAATTTTACTTCTTTGCCACCATTCCTTATATACCCCTCTCTTACACTCTCGTCATTGTGACGTACTATACGCGCCATCTGGTGGTTTCCTGTAATTTGCATATTCTTCTTCAAGATGTGTGTGATAATTCTACAGGTGAAATTTTTATTTTAGAGTTCAATTTCTGTGTGATTCTGAATTATCCTTAATTTATGGACATGAGTGTATATTGCATAGTTGAGAAGTATTTCCGGTTTATAACTCTAAAGCACTGTAAAAATAACATATGGAGTTATAATCATAGGAAAGCAATTTAACTTATTACATTCCAGTTATTTTTCTTTTTAAAAACTTGCTTTACATACCTTCTATTTAATATTAAATATTGAATGTTATTTCCTCTACGCTTTTCTCTCAGTTATTGCTAAAAGATTATTAAAAATTCATATATTTATAACACAGATTATAATTCCTGTATATTTCCGAACATTTTCCTATTTATACAAATGCAATTTAAGTCTTGTGTTTCAAATGGAATTGAAAAATGAAATAAGGATTCGTTAGAATAAAAGCTTGCTGTTTTCATTTCTCTCACATCTGTCGAAATCTAATGCACTTATGTTATTGCTAAAAGATTATTAAAAATTCATATATTTATAACACAGATTATAACTCCTGAATATTTCCGAGCATTTTCCTATTTATACAAATGCAATTTAAGCCTTGTGTTTCAAGTGGAATTGAAAAATGAAATAATGATTCGTTAGTATAAGAGCTTGACTTTTTCATTTCTCTCATATTTGCCGAAATCTAATGCACTTGAGAATTTAATAATTCAATACATAACAATATGAGAAATGAGAAACATTTCGGTATTTGTTATTCGGTATGTATAATAGATGGATAAACGGATGAAAATACATCGAAATTAAAAATTATCTAAAATATGTCTTTTCAAAATTTCATAATGCTTGTAATATCATGAAGGAAACACTTACTTTTTCGTGTTTGTCTAAATGTCTAAAATATTTGTCTCAAATGGCCTCAAATATTGGTCAGAATGCTTGATATGTTTGTCTCAAATGGCAACATTTTTCTTATTAAAATTATTGCTTTAAAACAGTTGAACTGGCAGAAAATAAAATTCCAAGAACAAACGTTTGATGCACGAAGGATTTACAGATGATATTGCGGTCTCTTTATCCTTACATAAAGTGCTAAATTTAAAGTGTCACAATCATTTGCTTAAGCGTGTTGAAGCGATGTGACTACGCAACAGACAATCCCATGCGTCTCGCCTGCAATTAATAATACGAAGTGAAAGTGTTCTAACTCGCAGTTCTGTGAACAGATAGAAAAGAAAAAATATCATCGTAGTCTTTAACCCCTTTTTGGTCGGTTTTTTTTAAATATTTCTAACCAAAAAAATATTTTTCTTACTGCTGAAAATTAACATATGCTCTATTCTAAAGTGGAAATTGCAAAATATTTTTGTCAGTAAGCAGTTTTTGCTTGACATACTGGTGTTCATCCTGTTCACTGATTTCCAGTTTTCCCTGTAATGTACCTAGGTATTAAATTAAAATAAAATTCTCTCTGATAAAACATTTTTTAATCTATTGCTTTTAGGTTCCTAAGATAAATATCTGCATGAAACGAATCAATAATGATATGCAAAAAAAGTTTTTTCCAAAAATGATTTACTACTTTACCATGAAAACAGCTTTATAATCTCTCTTGACCATCAGAGTGTAAAAACCGCATTGAAATAATTTATTACAGATTATTTTATTGCTTATATTGTCAGAATCGCGGAATATAACGAGGCGCGTAAGTAGCGACAAATTCACTTTCAACGATGCGATTTATCTCTTCGCTGCATCACATACGATGTCCACCGTACGGGCATCGTATGTGATGCAACGAAGGCCGTATAATGTCGACCATAGGACGTGTAACGCCGACCAAGAGGGGATTAAAGGTTTGGCCCTTTATTTTAATGTAGGACTACGTACCTCCCATTGGGGTCTCAGGAAGGAATTTGATTCACACGCCAGAACGCCACAAAAAACGTTGTATGGGAGATCCTCTATATCTCGGTAACTATATATGTTAAAAACATAACTAATGTCTTATTTTAGAGATAAAGGGTGAGAACAGAAGTTACAAAAAAAATTTGAAAATCGGAATTGTAGTTCAGCGACTACTGAGTCGCAAATTTGGGCCACTAGTGAAATACGCAGGAGTGATTGCAGAGGAGTTACTCCACAACACATTCTCTATATGATTATCAAAATATTGCGTATGTGGATGGTTTAAGGAGCTTTTTCCTTTGTGTCCGCAACATGGAAAATGTTACTCGGAAAGAAATAGAGGATCCAGCATTCATCAACGAGTGTGTGGAGAAGAACTTTGCTATCTTGAAATCACTGCCGCCAATTTGCCATACATTAGTATTTCAGAGAAATAAAAGAGAATTGAGAGTAACTTCGAGGAACATATAAGAATTGAGAGTAATTTCGAGAAACAAAAGAGAATCACGAGTAGCTTCGAGAAACAAGACTATCGCGAGTAACTTCGAGAAGCAAAAGAGTATCGCGAGTAACAAAGAGAATCCGAGAAGCTTCGAGAAACAAAAGAGAATCGCTAGTAACAAAGAGAAACCGAGAAACAAAAGAATCACACGAGTAAAGTAGTCCTACGCCTTTAACATCAGCGGTTGTTTGAAAAAGACAGCCTCCCGTCATTTGTTTTTTTCGAACGTAGATTATTTACCCAAGTTTCTGCTTTTATAAGTATTCACACAAATATAATTGAATATCATTTGCTATTATCGATATTTTTTGGAGGCATTAGTAATGGAGTTGGTTTTACTAAAATCGTTGACAAGAAGATGAACATTATATGAAACGGAACCATTAAAACTGTAACCATCTTGAAACGGAATAAAAACTTCTTGCACATAGGTCGTTTTTAGTGTGCTCAACCAAAATTCATGCCAACTTCAAACAAAATCGAGCACCGTGTTTGGTCCTGACTCCGTAACAAACAAATTTGCAGACATGTAGTTAGCATTTGTATTGCGCCCGACAGAAGGTTAAAAGAGTATTTCGCTTCACTGAGCCAAAAAGATGTGGAAATAATGTTTAAATGTATTCGAAATGCCTCTAAGGAAAGAGAGGCGAGATTATAAATATTCAAATAATCTTGCACGGGTTCGGATTGCAGTACTGCTAAAGGGAAGATTTTCATTTCGCCGAATCGCGCATTCGATGGATCAAGCTAACAAGTGAAATATTGATAGCAATGGGTGGATGAAGGCTAGTTAGTTATATATTAACGTCTCGTTTTGCAGCAACATGAGAGCAATTTTGGGACAGACCTCGTAATTTTGAACCGCGCTCAGATGACGAGGTGACACCTGAACTGGCAACCTCCTCCAAGCTTCCACGCCACACCAACGAGAGGACGTTTGACCTCTACGTATGATTTAACGTGAAACAGGCCCCATACACGGGGGAATCTTCAGTGGAACAGAGACCTTACCACTAAGCCACCGCGACCTGGTTGGATGAAGGCAAAAATGCAAGATTGCAGAAGTCTAGTGTGCTAGCAAAAGTGAAGATCGACGAATTCGAGGGAATGACCATACCCGATAAGAATGCGTCAGTGGAAAAAGTTTAAACTTTCACATATTGTGGAGTTACGACGAGGTCAATTTGAAAGTCTCTTCAATCGTGACCGCCGCTCCAGATATTGTGAGGCTTGTTTGGCATTTTCTCCTAGGAACTACCTAATCTATAGCAATCCGAATCCTTCTCTTCAACAACAGTATTGAAAACATCTACTCCTCCTTCATCAGATTATCCTAGTCGAACGGAAAGCGCACTTCAGTACTCTACCCTTGGATCCTCGAAATTAAACCTTTAGTGTTTTCTACGAAACATGAATGTTTCCCCTGTCTTCAAAATTTTCTTATGAACTATTCTCAAGCAAAAAAGAAGGAAAAAAACATTGTTTATGGGCATATGAAACTTATTCCCATGTCTTTCCATCTGTTTATGTGTGTAAGTAGGCTTTTAAGTGCTAATTTTTATATTTGTACTTGGTAAATGTGGAGTTTACGGAACCCACCTATTTATCGCCAATGTTTCTTGGCGCAATTTCGTGTGTTGTCGCCAAATATTGTTTTGGATGTGCAGTGCGCTTTTTATTGTTCTCTTGCGCATGCGTCACCTAAAAACGAGAGATTGAGCAACCAATGCCTGAGGCATTTTAAGCGCCTACCGGGCAAATTTTTTTAACTTAAAAAAACATCAGCGGCTTCGCTTTCAGCACAGTGGAATACTCGTAGCTTCGCTTATTCATTGAGAAACAAAACACACAGAATAACATACACGGTACTAAACCGATATTCAATCCGAAGAATTCCAAACGAAGTTTTATTCAAATTGAAATTTATCGACCAATCACATCGAAGCGTTGAACAAAACAATCCAATCGAAACGTGGCGCAATATAGCTTGATATGCAAAGCACCGATGAGAAGATCAATTTGTGCGCATGCGCGCTTGTCACTCATTAAAAACATCTAGACGCATCCAAAACAAATGTTCTCTCATCGCCGTTCTTGGCGGCGAGAGTTGGCGATCCTAAGAGGAACGAAGTAAGTGGGTATCGTAAATTCCACATAAACCTTGTACTTTTGTATTATATAATTTCTTTTTTTTCTTCTCTTTTTGCCAGATATGTGATATTTGTTTTTTTAATAAAAAGACGCTTCATATCTATCCAACTGCTTAAAGAACCAGTTACTTTGATTCCAGGCTCAAGGGTATGGAGTGGTGTTTTGTAAAGTTCATACGAAGTTTCTTAAAGATAGAAGATTTGATACTTTAAAAAAGATTTGATACCGTACGAAGAAAATTATCGCGTTAAAAGGATTTTTTCATAATTTTTTATGTTTTCCCCTTTGTAAATTTCATTTATAAGATCATTTTAAATAAATGAATTCTGTATTTTTAATAACAATAATATTTGCAAAAGGTAAATGCTTTTTTTTATTTAACTGACGGAATTAGTAAGATTTTATTTCTACAAATAACCTAGCGTAGAGGGATTTTTATTTTCGTAGTTTTAAATTTATTAAGTGGATGGAACATTTATTAACAAAAATATTAATATCTAAATATATCGTGTGCGAAAATTTATGTTAATTTGAGAGATACTTAAATTTCACAGAAGGGACAAATTCCCCTTTCCATCAAGCGTCTAAAACTCTAACAGAATCTTACAAGATTTTCCTATGAAAATAAAGACCTTGTTGTAGTTGTGAATATTTCTACCTCTGAATTTCGATTCAGATTCGACTCGATAAAGAATCGATTGTATAAAATTTACTTTCAAACATTTACGTGCTCCAAATCTGTACTTGTCTACACAATGCACTCATGACAAATCTCCCATCTTGTTGGGCAAACAACCTGTCACAAAATGGCTTGTCAGACAAACAGTTGTCAGACGGACGTCCAAGAATATTACAGAATTTGAAAAGAACCCTTTATCATAAAACTCGTAGAATATATTTCCATGTCTGAAACATCCCCCACTTGGTCATCGAGTATTTTCTACAATAATGTTATTTTCGTCTTCAAAATATGAGCTTGTCATCACATTCGGAATAACAATTTTATCTGGACAGTTCGACCACAAAATGTGTATTCGTGAAAATGTTTAGAAAAATATCACGCCTTCCTCGCCTATTGCAGCTGAAACATTTTTTTTTGTAATATGGAACAATTTGACCATCACTAAAGAATAACTGACACACTTTTTCATCGATTTCCTTTTATGGAATCTTTTATATGTATTCTTTCAAAATAGTATAGATTTTATATCGTTTGCCAGAATATTTTTAATGAAAATGCCTTGAATTTATAATTATTACGCAATCTAATCACTTGATGTCGCGGTCAAATCAGAAACATAACCGGAAATGCAGGTTCATTAAAGCTGAGATGTAAATCACTCTCGCTTTCCTCCTGTGAAATTCTCAATTTATTTCAACACTAAATCGGTGTGGGACTACATGGGTCACATGTGCAACAAGAGCATGAATCCACCCAATGATTAAATTAAAAAAGAATGGTGTTTCTAGGCTAGAATGCTTTCTGTAAATTGAGTGATGCAAAAATTATTCGGCACGCTCTATGTAGCAGGAACCTAGAGCTACCAAATTTGGCACGTAGTTTCTTCTTGTAAGTAAGTGCTAAATAAGAATGGGGTATCTAAATAAAAAATTATTTAATTATCAATTAGTTAAAATTTAATATATATTTTGAACACTTTTCCTCAATATCTTCGGAATATATTATAGCACGAAAATACATCTTTACATCCATTTAAAATTCAAAAGTATTAGCTTTTCATCGCATAAATTGAAAGCAATTCCGTCCAACTTTTCTTTAATTTTAATGAATTTTTCAAAATTAATTTTAAACATGATTTATAACAATGCTTTTTATTTCTGTATTGAAATTCAAATTCAAATTTATGGATTCACCAAATTTTTCACTCGCGTGATTTTGCCAGTGTTAACGGTATGATCAAGAAATTGCTTTCTCTAGACAATAATTCTAAAACAGAATTTTGAAATGTCAAATGTTTTTTTAGGCTGGCATTCTTTCTCTAAATTACAAGATATAGAAATCGTTACACATAGAACGCATGTAAGCAAGAGGAAGGTATTGTTTAACCCTTTGAACGGCAAAAATATTTCAGCTGAATCCTTTGAAAACGGCCTCTCTGTAACTAAATGGTGAACGCAAATGTTTCGGAGCCGGTTATCGGGTAATAAACAGAGAGCAACTTTCTACGCCGGAGCCGGTTTAAGAGTAATAATCGAAGAACGACTTTCTGCGACGGAACCGGTTTTAGAATAGTCATCAGAGAGCGACTTTCTACGTTCCAGCCGATTGAAGGATTGACAACGGATTCGGAAACACTCTGCGCTTTTGCGCATGCACAGGGCAAAGTTATTTTCATCAAAATAGGGGGGATGGAAGAGTGTTGTTCACCTTTTACTGAGCGTGATCTAACAAAGAACTCCGGAAATGCGCTCATATGACTCATTGCCTGACAACCCATTCCGGTGTAAAATCGTCCAAAAGTGGTAGTCTCGGAATCCGCTGCTGAACTATACTAGTAGGTGCTCACTAAGAAAGAGACGGAATCCGTTGGAAAGGAATGAAGCCTAACAGGTCTATTCTGGTACCCCCGGTAGGGTTGGGAGACGTCACTTTCCCCGTTGTTAACGTGCGGAAAAAGTGGCGTCTCCCAACCCAACCGGGGGTACCAGAATAGACTCTTTAATCATCATAGCTCTCCGTTGTTCAGAATTGCACGTCCGAATCTCTTTCTTATAAAATTCCGTACTCTTTAAGTATTTATTCCAGTGTTATATTTGTTATAATGTGTTATCACGCATTTTGCCTTGTTATATATTTAAAGTACTAACGTATATTATACCGTTCAATTCGTAATTTTATTTTTGTTTTTTTATTGTATTATTTCATCTGTTCTTAATGTATTGTTGTTTCTTTCATATTATTATATTTGGAGTATTAACATTAATATGAATTGCTTCATTGGATTTATATTATTTTTGTGTTTCTACCCCATTCTTGAAACAAAGATCTATATTTAAAAAATTATAATGTTCGCGCCATTATAATTTCTAAAGGATATGTGCCTACCTTCGGAGCACTTTTTTAGAAAAAATGCGATTTTTATTCAACACTTATTTTTTCAGTTATGATATTGTACAAAACTGTGAATTCAAGTGCCATTTTAATGAAAAAAAATTCAAGTTTCTAAATTTTGGCCATTTTTGGTCCAAATTTAGTAAAAATTGACGTTTGCGCTGTTGCGTTGTATGTTATATGGTTTTGTCTTTTGTATCTCACCATATTTATCATGCATTTTATAATTTTTATTATTATTTTTTCTGCTGCTATATAGTTACATTTTTACTAAATGCATTTTTGTGTATCTTGTATTGCTATATAATTGGCTATTGTGATATTAAATTAAATCATTGTATCATGTATTTTGAAGTGTTGTTTTTTCATCGCTGTAGGGAAGCATTTACAAAATAAAATGATGATTCAAAAAAGATGAAGGTTTGTAAAAAACATAAATATAGATGTTACGTTTTTATTCACTAAGAGGAAAGAACATCTTAGGTATATGAAGGGAAAATTTGCTTTTTCTTATTAAAGTACGATCCTGTATGACAAAACCCTTCAAGTCTCTGATTACACTGGTCAACAACCATTTTGTTGCCCGTATGATTTTAGCTAATTCTTATGTACTTTCACGCTCTGAATTCGAAAAACCAATCAGAATTTGTCTATCACCCTCCAATTTTATGCAACACGAACTCTCACTAAAACCTCTGTCCACTCCTTTCTTGTATTTGAATCAATGTCTTAGCCAGGATATTTTTTTGTTGCCTTTGAGATTTTAACTGATAATGGTGTTTTTATGGTCACTGAACCCGAATATAATCACGAGAAACCTCTATAACACACTGTTTTTCAGCAACACTACTCGTAATTGCTTACAAGTACATGGAAAATGTCATTGAAACATGTCGGATCTTGTGTCAAAAATACTTTCTGAAAAAAATTAATTGCCGGCCGATAAGATAATGTTTGGGCTTGAAATGCTCTTACAATTATAATTCTCATACAGAAAAGGCTGTATGTCAAAAATTATAACAGGCGTTTTTGGAACGCGAATCCTGCAACGCAAATGCGATTCAATGCATGAGCCACTTTGTAAGGAGAGATGTTTCTGTTTGGCAGCCCGTGGAAGCTTTTGCCAAGATGGTGATGTGATATTTTGTAATGATGTTGACTCGTGGTTTAAGGCTCTAGAACAACAACATAACCCTCAAGAATGGCGTTTGTTTATAGACTCTTCAAAGGTCAGCTTAAAAGCAGTTCTGTTACGCAATGGTAACAAGCACCCTTCGATTCCTGTAGAATGTAGCCGTTCGTATGAAAGAAACATACGAAACCTTGAAGCATATGTTGTCCAGTATTGAGTACAGCAAGCATTCTTGGCATATGCGTGCCTACTTGAAAGTGATTGCCGTCTTAGTTGGATTACAAGCAGGCTATACCAAGTTTTTTTGCTTTTTGTGCCAGTGGGACAATAGGGGCAGAGAAAAGCACTACATCAAGAACGTGTGGCTCAAGCGACAGTTTCTCATACAAGGTGTGAAGAATGAAGAGAACGAACCACTAGTCAAAAAAATTCTCTTGCCTCCATTGCACATCAAATTAGGTTTGATGAAGAATTTTGTTAAAGCGATTGACTGTGGAGGAAGTGGGTTTCAGTACATACGTCTGATGTTTCCAAAAGTGAGTGAAACAAAAATTAAGGAAGGCATGTTGTGCCTCAATTTAGGCAACTAATGAAGGATCCGGTGTTTGAGAGTAAACTGACTAAGAAGGAAGCCGCAGCATGGACATCGTTTAAGGAGTTAGGAAAAAACTTCTTCGGAAATCACAAAGCGTAAAACTAAGGCAAATCGTCAATTACTTGCTTAAAGGCATACAAAACCATGGGATGCAACATGTCTTTGAAAATCCATTTCTTGCACTCTCACTTAGAATTCTATAGAAACCTCGGATCAGTAAAAAACGAGCATGGTGAACGGATCCATGAGGATATCTCGAATATGGGAGCTCGTTATCAAGGGAAATGGAATCACAAAATGTTAGCCGACTATTTTTGGACATAGAAAATGGATATTCCTCAAGCCAAGGACAGTCGACAGGCCAAGTACCCAAGAAAATGAAGGTTTGTAACACTTTAATATGCCTGTTTAAATATTGCAAGCTGAATATGATTTCCTAATGTATATAATAAGAGTTACTACGTTGCTCAAAAACTATGGGTGATTGAAACAAACGGTTAACAGATTCGAAATCAGGGCACAAAAATACATAGGTGTAACCCTTTCTTTCGCAAGCAACATGAAAAAAAAAATTTTTTTGTTGTCCAGTGTTATCGGAAGGCTAATCATCATTGATTTTTCAAACGTAGAAGATGCACTTCTACTACTAATAATAGCGAATTTGTGCCTGTCTTTTGGTTCTTTACAAGGAAGACGTAGAGTTAGCAAATTTGGCACCAATATGCTTTGGGGGTTAAGAATATGCACTTCAAAGTGATTTTTTTTCCAAATTATGATACGAATTTTAATTCATTTAAGCAAAAGTTTATTATTTTTGGCGATAAAATTCAAAAATATCAACACATAAAAAATTATTTTTGCATCTTAAAAATTTCTATTGAATGATACCAATTTAGTTATCGTGTAATTTTTTTCCTGAATTATGACAACTTTTTAGAAATATTTTTATGCATAATTTACCACAATACTTATCATTGTTGCAATAAATTTAAACCATTCTCATTGTTTATACGAATATTAAATAGTGTAATTTTTTTTTACATTCTTCAACTCTAAGGAGTGGAGATTGTGCTTATTTTTTCGTATTCTTTGGAAATGCAGAAATAATTTTTTATTTCCCGTTTTAAATTATCATTTTTTGTGGAATCTATCAATGCTCTACAATCTTAAGTAATACATCCGAAATTCTAGAAGACTTAACCGTTATTGTTTCATGTCTCAATCCAGCGAACATGCTGCTAGGCTGGCTCATAATGCAAGTAAAGTACTCCACACCATTTTAATGTTGGAATCAACAGTACAATTTATATAAGGAAGAAGAAATAGTAGTTACAACACCACGTAAAACAACGTGCAGTGTGTTAAACTGGACATTCATCATCGATCTGTTCCAATCCGTTTCGAGGGCTTCTTTGCAGATCGTTTTCATTTTCAGCTCATAAAACTTGGTGAGTCATTCACAGGTCGGACTGTGCCATCCGCAGCTACGGGCAACCCGACCTCCTAGGCTACTGCGCCTCCTCCTTCCCCAGCTTTCAAAACGGGTCCCCCCACCTTGATTTCCCCAGAATGACTTCTCCCCATTTTGTGGTTTTCGCTTTTGTGAGAGAAACAAGGTGCCCCTAACCGACTGTCGTATTTCAGTTTTATGGCCTAGTGGGCCGAATAAAATCCAACCCTGATGGAATTCCAACATTTTTCTATGTGTTATCGACGAGAGTGTGTTAAACACCTTTAGCAGAATTTGCAGTGAAAAGTTCGTAGAGGTGGCACAGTTACGAGATCAGGTTTTCTTAAAAATGATTTATTATTAATCCAAATCATAATACTCTTCACTGGAGTAATCAAAACAATAAAATAAGTTTAAAAGATACTTCTCTAATACGTAAAATATTGCCAGAAAATATAACCCGATCTCGTGCACGTATATCATTCTCTCGTTCTCATCTCCAACTGACAAAAATGCATGTCAACAAATCGGCACCGCAGTTGCGTATCAAAAAAAAAGAAAGCACGTTTTATTTGCATTCAAAGAATTGCCAACCGCAGATGACTAAACGTGCACCGATCGGGTTCGTATCAACCTGAGATCATGGCATGGAATTGGAAAAATACCCAGGGACTTTACTATCACCGGATCCGAAAATAAATTTATTGCTAAATTTTTTACAAAATGTCTAACACTGTGTTTACTCCATTTTCCATTGGCTTCTTACATTGACGAAAGGGTTTGGCATCCTGTGTTTCAAAAAAAGTGGAGTGACCAAATGGTGAATGTCCCGCTTTTAGACAACGCGAAGTGCAAAGCAAAAGACTCAGTTCATATACATAAGATACTGAGCAAGTGTAAGGCTACTGAAATAACACGGCTTTAATGTCAATCGCAATTTGATGTTTAAAATATTTTGCTGAGGGAACACTGAACATCAAATTAAGTATAAGAGATTCAACTGAAATGAAACTCGGTCACTATCGCCTGCGAACAAGCTGGTCGTTCACCAGAAATAACCAATACTTAGCAGGAGATGACTTTTTTATAACAGAAAACACTAAATTCTTCTGTTCTGTGTATTAAAAGCTGTGTTATACCTATTCTCCAATAAATTTTTTCTGCACTCATTTCTTTGTTTCTTACAGGCCATACTTTGAGACGCATTTTCGCGATTTTCAAGTCATCTGTGACCCAATACTACATTGAAACTTTGTTCGTCTTGATGCGCGCTATCAGCCCTCTAATTTTGTCAGAAGCCTTTTTGGACACCGTGCATATAGATATAAGATCTTTAATTTTAGCTTGTTTGTAGAAGCATTTTCAAAACTAATACACAAATGATTCACGTAAGAGTTTCTTGCTTCAAGCATTGCAAAGGTGTCCATGTCATTTTAGCATCTTAGATCATATTTACGAGTCCACGCCATTATCATCCGTGCCGACAATACCGCCGTGCGCTGTCGCTGCAGTTAAAATAAGAGCAATAAAGGGCAGTTAACAATGCCCACATAGTTTAAGTACACAGAGAAGGGGATTTTCCCGGAAAGACTCGTGACTCGAAGTGAAAGTAGAAGTGCTCTTATAGCAATGGAAGTAGAAGAAAGTAGTAGAAGAAGTATCGTTAAAAATAATTAAAGAAACTTAAGAAATTAATTTATTACATATACATATATATATGGAATTTAGGAACCATGATCGGTGATGTGCAGAAAGCCGTGTCATCCGAACTATTGCAACAGGATACCTCGAAGAAAGCAGCCCCATTAGCCCCATAGAGCTAAGAAACCTATCTATTTACCTTAGGTACTTTGAATCACTTTTCCTCCTTTACTATAGTTTTTGACTCATGTAATTGGCTAGACTAATAAATATGACAGAAAAAATTATATGAACACTAAAACACTGACAGAAGCTAATGAAATTGTCTAAGTAGAATTAGAGGTTCTAAGATTATATGCAATTAAGTGTATAATATAATCTTAGCATAATATTCATTTGCTTAAATAGTGTTTTCTGTAAATCGTAAAATTATTAATTCTGCAGCAGTGCTTTTAGTTTTAAACAATGTATTTAATGGAAGTGATTATCGAAGAGAGGAAAAGATTCTATAAGTTCTTATCTTCGATTTTCTATCAGAACTTTGGGATATTCTTTATATGTCAACAAGAATATAAGATCGAAATCCGACCAAAACATCGAAACACAAACGTGCTTTCTGTGCGACAATTCTCAAAGAACAGAGTACACACAACGCTGCAATTTCCAGGAAACCAGCTGATGAAAAAAAATGGCGAAAAGATTGAAGCGTTGGCACTGCTCCAAAAATGAAATACCGCACTTCAATTTTGTGTTTTTATAGACAGAAATGCCACTTTCTAAGCAAAAAGGAAGAAAAAAGATATCTCCTTCGTGAATGTGTGACCACGCTTTCCTGAGCAAAAAAAAAGTAAAAATCTCGAATTTTCTTTGCTTTTTATTTATTTTTTCCTCCATTTTCTTTTTCTGGAATTCCGACGTGGTGTCGAAACGAACGCTTTAAATATTTGATATATCTACAGATGCTTCCCGCCATGAAAATGACAAAAAATATAGAATTTTCGCGCAGAAAAAAAAATGGCGAAAATCGAAGGTGGAAGTAATTTCTGTTTGCGGAAGATTATTAAATTACTCTCGTGGGCGATAAGGGGGAGAGAGGAACGTTTTATATCGTCGCTAAATGAGTTCTATAATTGCTGATTTCCTGGAAGAAATTTTCCTATTTAAAGATACGAAAACGACATTTTTCAAATATAAATGATTCTTAATTTTTTTTCAATACTTGAAGAGATCGCTTCTTTTCTTTGTTGATGAAACAATTTTTTTTGTTATGGAATAAAAATAATGCATCAAGACAAAAATGAGTTTCTTTTGCCAAAATCCTTCAAAATGAAAAATAACGCTAAGGTATGGTGAATTGTGTGGATACCTAAAACCGCATACATAAATTTTGTCATTTTAGACAATTCTTACACATAAACGTTGATGTTAAGAAATTAAATATTTAGAATAAACAGTATTGAAATTATTTCCATTTTATTAACTAATTACTTAATTGACGATTTAAAAGCGGTTACTGAATATAATCTCTATAAAATTAATATTAAAGAGATTCAAGATTTCATTGGAAGCTTACTTTTATATGAATTGATTGCTTATATCATGAAAGCAATTAAATGAGTATTCTCGTGTTTTGCATCAAGTGTTTCTATATTTCAAAACCTTTTTTCTTAAAGAAAAACAGTAGAAACATTTTATTTACCAAGAGCGATAAATGTAAACATATTTATTATTTATTCCAAAATCAATGCAATGAATGAATTGCAAAATAGACTGTTCAATAATACTTTCATGAATATTTTGTTTCGTAAGAATGGTTATATAATTGCGAATACTAAATTGGTTTCTTTTTTCACTTTCTAGGATAGTAGTCGCATACTAAATGCAGATTAATCGCATGTTAAAAAAACAGGTAAGGGGCCGTCCACAAATGGTGTCAGGCTTGGAGGGCGGAGAGGGTGTTCGTGAAATTGTGACAGTTTGTGACAAGGGGGGAGGGGGTAACAAGAAGTGTGATATCACACATTTTGGTTAAAATAAAAATATTTAAAATGAGCAGATAAAATTTTGAAGTTATTTTGAAATTACCAGAATCTGAGGGTAATTTTTTAATCGCTGCTAAAACAACTTTCATGCGATATTTTTTCACTTACATGCTTTTTTTTCGAAAAGGGCATTCAGGGTAGGTTCTGAGAATATGGTAGCAGCAGAAATTCTTCACCATTAGAAGAAAACCTCCTCCTGCTTACAAATGTCATTAAAACACATAGCTAAAGTTTAAAAATAAAATTTGAAATATGATCTATAACGCAGTGCTTTGTTTCTGAACCAGTGGCGAATCCAGGGGAGGGGCTATCGGGCTGCCGCCCCCCCCCCCCAGAGCTAAACAAAAATTCTTGATTTAATTTAAAATCACTACAACTATTTGTTCTTAATTTTCATTTTTAAAAAATAGTAATAAAAGTCGATAAAATAGTAATAAAATCGTTACTACATTGTTTTCTGGATTGGCAGGCTCGAAACTTTTTCTACTTTTCTAGTCATTCCACTTGTACTTGTAGCGTTGGTGCGGTCGAAAACATATTTTGGCTAGTTATTGCATAGCATTTTTTATTAAATTATCGAAAGTATTATAGTATTCTTTATTATTCTTATTGTCAGGAGAGGAATGTCTGCAAAGTTAAAGTGTTTTTGTTTATATAAGCCATGAGATTTGATACTCGTCACTACGATACAAAATTTTTATGACCTCAGCTCCCCCCAGACCCTAATCCTAGATTCGCCACTGTTCTGAACTGCAAGTATATATTTATGCAATATCGCGTGACATGTGACAATGGGAGGTATGGTGAAGTGTGACACTTTGTGACAAAGGTGGGGTCAAAAATATTGAAAAAATGTGTGACATCACTTATGGACAGCACATAATGTCTACAGTGATCCATTGTGTCAACGTTTCTCTAAAAGTATTAATTTTTCCTAAAATATTCGCGCACTAATATCCACTTGTTTAACAGCATTTTATGGATGGAAAAATCGTACTTATTTCAGATTCCCCATTATACCGCCATATGTGGTTATTAGATATATTACAGGTGACGGAAGACCAGAATAAATAACGCCACGGAAGGTCAATAAGAACCACTGACCTATTATTCTAAGGACCTGAAAAGAGAGAAAATACTTCCCTGCTTTCTCACCAAAATATCTATGTAATGAGGAGAGATATCTGAGATTTCGTTCAGAATGTAAACACTAGAATTGCGGTAGTTTCTATATTTACAATCAAATCTTTTCACTCAGGTGAACGAAAAACATAAAATATCAAATTTGTGAGCATATAAAATTGTAAGCGTATTTCATATTATGCCTGACAAAAGCATGACTGCAACATAATTATTGTATATCAGTGTATGATATCAGGTAAGTGGCAACGGTAAGATGTGTGCTACTTTGAATTTGATTTTTAGAAATAGTCTAGAGAGAGACGATTACGAGTACGGTACGATTGAACGAAGTTACGTTGTATGCAGTTACGAAGTGTAACGGTTGTGCTTAATAAATGTTGTTTTGTCTTAGAAGAAGTCTTATAAATGTCAATCGAGAAGCCAACAAAATATAGGTGTAAAATGCCTATATTTTCATATGTACGTCAGTATAAAGAAAATTATGGGTCAAATATAAAGTTATTTTATAAAAATTCAAAATTTAATTATGAGACAGACAAAACAGGCAAGGCAATGTTCATGTTCTGTAGAATTATGAATATTGCCTTATTTATTCAATAAAATGTAAAAAAAATAAATACGTAACTGAAAAATGGTATTAAAAAATCAAGAAATTGAAATTTTTATTCATAAAAAGTATTAAATTTCGTCTCATTGAATGCTTAAAAATAGTCTGAAAATCAACAAATAAACTTATTCAATAAAATAGGAACTAAACAATCATTTCGAATTCCATATCCACATCATTAATTTAAGACGTACATTTTTCCGCATATTCTATCATTAATTTAAATTTTATGTTCCGGAACAAAACGTTTCTAATCTATGAGTAATTGCATCAAATATAAAAAAAAACTTTTTTCATGTAGAAATATTCATGAAAATAAATATTTCTCCGTAAAATGCTAAGAAAATATCAAAATGAAATCCAATCGTAACTAATGATGAAACTTGTGTCTCAAAGCATTTTTAGAAGATTTAAAAGACAAAATAAATATTTTCTCGATGGATGAGAAAAAAATCAAATTGTCTAGTCTCAGATAAAAGATAAAAATCCTATGAAATCCTTCAGAAAGCTAGGAATGAATTTAAACTTAAATGACGTTTAGGTTTATGCAACCTAAGCCTCATTAAATGTTTATCGGAAGATCGTAGACTCAGGACGGAGGTTTATTAAAAATTTCCAAAATGTATGCGATTTTCGTGTTAAATGCGACATAACGCGTCATTTGTCCTCAAGTTAATATGGTGTGGAAGCTTGGAAATTTTGAAGCTTTAATTGGTACCTCTGCTATACCTCGTATTAGTTCAAAACAGGATTTACAGTCCCTGGCCATATAATTACACGCACCAAACATTTGAAATATATCTACTAAATGAAATGTCCTTTCATATTACTTTGGTTTGTAAAATAGTACCGAGATTCGTTACTACGAAATCATTGTTATAAATATTAAAAAGTTTTAAAGTTAAATCGATATTTAGTATTATTTTTATAAACAAATAGGAATGAAGTAATAATAAGTAATTTTCCTTTTTTAACTTTTAGGCTGCTTGTCTTTCACCACGATTAAGACCTTCATTCTTCTGGTATGCGGTTCATACATGCTACTCTTTTATCCGAAGCCAATGAGTCCATACCACAAATGCAAGTTTCAGACTTTCGCGTGCCTTCATACATGTTCGGGGGCATGCAATCATCGGGCAGTCCCAGAACATCCTATTAATGTTGTAAGGCGCGCCAAATGTGGCGACCTTTCACCCTAATTCTGGTAACCTCATGATGTCTCCAAATGGAAGGCTCCATATTAAGTTTAGTTCTGTTCAGGGTTGCCATATTGGCCTTTTTAAGGACAAATTCTGGAAATTTGGTCTTTTTTAAAAGCTCTTGGCCTTATAAATTTTCATTTGGCCTTAAATTCAGTTTTGGCCTTTATTTGGTTTTATTTTTCCTTTTTGAACGATTTTTAATATATAATTTTACTAATTTGCTAATAAATTTTTGATATGACACTTTTCAAATGGCCCACAGTGAACTATCAAATGAAGTAGTTCCAGGATAAGAAATGTTTCTTTCCCCTTTCTTCAGACTGTATTAGTCAGAATGCCTCTAGCGGAATCTATATTTGTCTCTGCACGGCATATAAGAACCACTTTCTCTGTTTTTATTCATTTCTATTCATGGTCGAAATCTTTTAAGAAAAGTTCGACACAAGAGCGTAAAATATTATTATTATTATTATTTGAGAGAGAGGATCAGATTACAGATATTTTAAAAGAAAAAGAAATAAAGAGTATTTATGTGTATAATTTCTGTATTGTTTGAAATACCTATTTCCAGTAATTTAACAAACGTTTTAATGTGAAATCTAAGGAAAAGAAAAAATTTTCAAAAACAATATATTGAAAACTTTTCTTAAATTGCTGCAGCATATTGTATTTGGGTGTCATCTATTTAAATAACATTGAAATTAAAGAAGTGCATTTTTGATATTTTTATCACGTTTTGGAAATTCAGACATCTGCTATGAATCTGAAATCAGTTTTTTTTATATTAATGGATTTTTTTTTACTGTTAGTCATTTACTGTAAGCATGAAAAAACTTTTTATTTATTATAATCACTTTTAAAAATAATATAAAGCGTTTTTGTTGATAGGAGTTTATATATTTCGCTCAAGCATTTCATTCCGGACCGGAACAGAATTATTATTTTTTTTGTAAAGTCACGCATGTAGATCTTTAAAAAAAATTTCGCTTAAATTTTAGTTTAATAGAACAGTGTTATACATGTGATATTTTAATTTTTTAACTTTCCTAAATAATCTTAACGACATCTCATTTTAAACACTTCTACTTTCATCATAATTAACGCACTACAACTTTCTTTTCAAATCACGTGCTTCTAAAGGGGAAATTCCCTATTCTGGGTACTTAAGCGTTCTGCGCATTCATTCCGGCCTTTTTCATGCCAGCATGTAAGCTTTCAACAACAACGCGCCGCTTGGGCGTAAACTTCTGAATTCTGGTCATGGAGCTACGTAAAAATTAAGTGCATTACCTATGAAGAATAACTCCTGATGCCTCAATAAAAGAAGATTTAAACAAATATCGTCTCTTCCTTGATGACAATGGACTGCCTTTCTCCTTTTTAAAGCCTGATCTTTCATACATATATCAATCTAGTGGGATTCCTTTTCATGAAGGATAGTCATTTTATTATAACAAATAAAGGGGAAATGTACGCTTTAATGAAATTTTCAAATTTGGCCTTTTTTGGCCTTATTTTGCTATTTTGATCTGGCAACCCTGGTTCTGTCCTGGGAGCCAATGAGTAAGGTCGTATGTAAGCAGTTCTGGTTGGAAGACCAAAGTGGTCGTAGAGACGGCTGGCTGGTGTTTACCAGAAAGAGACCGATCTGAATGGTCGGAAATGGGTTTGATTCTGAATTAAAACCTCAGGCTGTTCGCCTAATGTGTTGGAAAGTATATTCTTTAATCATCATGTACATATAATTCATCATTTTTGCGTGTGATTCATTGTTCTGTATCCCATAGAAAAAGTTAAATGAAAACTGGGACTTAAAATTTCTGTTGTCTTTTTACTGTCTCCATCCCTCACATAAAAAAATCCCACGTCAGGATTTCACAAATGTTTTACCACCACAAAGCAATGACATGACAACGTAAATTGGCCCACCTAAGTAAACAAATATATTGTTACAAAGCTATAAAGTCGTTTCCCTGAGATGCTAGACTTGGCGATAAAATTGGCGACCTTGGCGACCATTTTGGCGACTTTGGCGACAAAGGGAATTTTCTAGAAGGACTTCAAACTTTCCACCTATTTCTACTGGTTTCATGAACTTTCTAGAGATTACGTCACTTCCTACATAATGAAGTCACTTCCTGTTGAAAAGTATAAAGGCAAGCTCTCAAGCCAAGAAGAGTCAGTTGGAATTTGACCTGCAAGCAAGCTGGTGAGTTAACAAGAAACTTTTGAGCGTTGTGTTGAGATTTATTGGTAGTCTCTGTTGTGAATTTTTACTAGTGCTGTGTTAATACTTGTACTACGTTTCTTTGCTTGGGAATATTTGTAAAATAAAGAGCTTTATTTTTTTAATCCTGCTTATTGGATTGCATTCACGTACACCCACAAAGCAATTTTGTTACAATATGTTTTATATGACACACACTACTTTTAACTAATGGTATATCGCAAAACAATGACAGAGTCTATCCAATAATTTGGACCGGGAGAAAAATCTAATAAATCTCAATCAATCATATCTTAGCCATGAAGAACTAACCAACATCTTCAACTACTATCGTATCACATTTTTAAGCGGCAGCCATTAAGAATCAAAATATCAATATTTTGTAAGTATTAAATGGTGCTGTCTTCAATTCGGTTAACAGATTCGCGACGTTGTGACTCATTGGCGGACCATCGCAAACTCTTCTAATAAACATGTGTACCCACCAGTGGGTCACCTACTACAGAAGACTATCAACTGTTGTGAAATGTATATGGACATTTCCATTACTCAGAAACGCCAGTTTCATCTTAAATTACATGTCTTTTAACCATATATCTCACCGGTGTGCAACATAAAAATTAATCATATGACTGAACACTAGAGGTAACAAAATAAAGTCGTCTCACCGGTGAGTCACACAAAAATTAATCATATGACTAACATGTGATATAAAATAAACAATCGTTTTTCTATACTGAAAATATCCAGATACAGTTTATTTTGATAAAAAAAATACGTCTTGGAGAATGCCGCGTAATATTCTTTATGCCGTAAACTTGTTAAGACGAACAAAAATCTGATGAAGCTTACAAATTTTTCATTATTATCAATTACAGCGCCGGCGCATGCGAGTCTCATCGGGTATGAGAAGACGCATTGTAACAAGCAGGTTCTTGGTTATCTTTCGCATCACGATATTTAACGACCTTATCGCCGCTGACGGATCATACCTCACTGAGAGTGATCACCCGTGGGTCAACTTATTTTCACATTAGTAATAATTAGAGGCATCTTTCATGGATTATAATAAAATAACATCATAGATACATCAAAATAACATCATGGATACAACAAAATAAGTTCATGGATACATCGAAATAACATCATTGATACAACAAAATATCATCATGGGTTACAACAAAATAACATCACGGATACAACAAAATAACATCATGGATACAACAAAATAACATAATGGATATAACAAAATAGTCCACAAGTGGTCTGAACGGTTAAGGAAGGGTCTGACTGAGAAACATGAATCGGAAGAAGAATACTATGGATTCGATCCTCTGGTCGATGTCATGTCAATTACCATTAACCAAAAACTGGTAAAACAAAGTGCGCATTAGGAACAGAGTACTCGCTGATATAGGGATGACTACTGAAGGTTTTCCTCCAAGTGAAGAACAAATGTAGGCCGGTTTCATCTGAAAATTTTCCATGAAGGAAATTTACACTTGTATATTAGAGCTAAGTCACACTTCTACTTCAGATTCTTCAAGGTTGCTTTGACGAACAAAAGATGCCTTAAACCATGAACTTGACTAGATATGTTAGAGTAAGTTGGATTAGAATTATAACTACAAAAGGGTAGAAAATAAAACATTCGACGATGTGATAAAAGACAGAAATATAAGTTCCAAATTGTAGTTGACTTAAGCATACAACGTCTTTACCTCCCCATAAGGAAAATGCTGAAGTTTATAAATACATAAATTCATTAAAATGAAACTAATCAGCGTTCTTTATGCGCAAATGACACCCATTTAGTTTCAGTTTTGCTCTGTTCACCATAAATCTAAATAATTTTTGTATACAAAATTACTTCAGAATATCTTCTCTGCGCTTCACCATTAAAATGTGTGTCAGCATGAAATAAATGAATTAAAGCCACTCCTCCATCCCCTTCAAAACTCTATCAGCTGGTTTCGGATTAGCTCGTATTGATTGTACTACTTATCAATGCAAATTGTGAAAATTCCGCTTCACTTCAAGTCTACCAATCTACATTTTCATTTAGTAGCTCGCTGTTGCAGGACAGAATAACTTAATTAACTATTCTGCTACCTTAATTATGGCCTTCAGTTACACTGCATGAACTTTCATTCCGAATTTCGGGAGATATTTGAAAACCGTTTAAAAATTTTTGGGACAGTGTGTTTATGAATTTTTAAGTAAGAGATGGTTTAAAGATGCTATAAACTTTTAATATTTTTAATTTATTATCCACTTAACTGTTTTGTTCATGCACAGTACGTGCTTCGAATTATCATGTGTCAAAACATATAAGTTTAAATGGTATCATTCAAAGACGTTACAATTTAATACAAGAATTTCGCATAATACATCATTGTATCAAAACGGTATTCATAAACGTTACAATTTAATACAAAAATTACGCAGAATCCATTAATGTATCAAAGCGTCATTCATACACATTACAGTTCAATACAGAAATTACTCATAATCATCAGTATCTCAAGGCGTCATTCATAGACGTTACAATTCAACACAGAAATTATACATAATCCATCGACATCTCCAAACTTCATTCATAGACGTTACAATTCAACACAGAAATGACACGTAATCCATCAGCATCTCCAAACTTCATTCATAGACGTTACAATTCAACACAGAAATGATACGTAATCCATCAGCATCTCCAAACTTCATTCATAGACGTTACAATTCAACACTGAAATCACACATAATCCATCAACATCTTAGGACTCGCATTTAAATGAACACGAGACCACATTTCCAAAACACACCGCAGTGGTATAGTTGCAAGGTCTCTGCTTCGGAATTGGATGACTCCAGATTCGAAACTACATTCCTCAAAAGGCGACTAGGTGCAATTTGACATCGAGGTCACCAATCCTCCTGCTTGTGAATGCAGAAATTTGGAGAAAATGCTCTGGATCAAGTTCCCTCCGCATCATATGACCACGGTTCAATATTGAAAAGTTTATCCGAAAATAATCCTTCTATTGCTTCAAAAATGGGACATTAATACAACTAAACTAATATAAATCCAAACAAGCAGAAGACGTCATCTGATAGATAGTAAAAAAAGTGAAAACTTAAATTAAAAACTTAGAATTTTAGAAACATAAATGTGAAAACAGAAAGTAAAGAAGGTTAAAGAGCAATATGAAATTTTCGTTTGTGAATATCTTTCATTTAACATTAATAAAAGCCTAGATATTTGCTGAAATATTAAAGACAAGCTTTACAATTTTGACACAATTACTAGAAATTTAAGAGCAAGGAAATAAACAAATAAAATTAAGTTCTATACTTTTGCTAGTTTATGGTCTTCTTTGGTCCCTTGCAAACGTACCATACCCCTATACACGTTTCGACATGGCCAGACCTGGCTTAGTTTATTCCAAGTCGGCTGCAGAATATTTTCAAGTTTGGCGAAAGACCAGCACGAAGAAAGAAGAACCGACCGGTCTCGATCCATTTGATCTACTTTCCAAACTCCTTTACGGTCTCTTCGAATTTTGTGTAATCGCTTTGTTGGACAACCATCTGTCAACGAGGTAATTCACTGCTGAAATGCGAAAGGAATTTTCCTTGCATCTCAGAATGATTGAAGTTTGGAGTGGAATTCTTACGAGATGAGAATTCGGGTGAAAAATATACGTGTGAAGGAAGATTTAAATTTCAAAATAGAAGACGTAAGAAAATATGTTACTGAATAAGAAGTTATTGCCAGACATTGTTCCTAAAATAGTATCAAATATAGGATAAAGGTTCAAAGTTATTAGGGAATAAGTAAGTATCCGTAAATGTTTGAAATAACCAGGACTGTAGAAAACGAGCTAACAAGCAACTTACGACAGAAAAGAAAGAAATTCGATTCTCTTGTTCGAAACATTGTAGCACGATAATGTTTTAAGCTTGATTCGTCTATCTTCGTCTGGCTTGATTCCATCAGCCTTTGCATTTTGTACATAACTGTTTTTGCATCACGCAATTTTGTAGAAAGAATGCCAATCTAAAATCATTGTCATTGTTAGATTGCAATTTAGCAATAACATCCTTTTCGGCTTTACTAGTGCTATTTAAATAATTAATATTTTCGCCACTAAAGTGTCTTTCATGTCTTGTGGCAACTCTTAACTTTTCAATGAATTTTTTAAAAGTTTTGTTAAATTTCTCAATTAATTATTTTCTTTTAGTAATGATTAACTGAATTGGTAATTGCTTTAACTTTTTATGCAATTTGTTTAATGGTTCCGTGTTTAATCAGTTTTAAATCCTTTTTCTTGCACAGTATAATATACTCGATATTTAAAAGGCGGAAGCCTTTTATTGTACTCAGATCCCGGCGTCCCCTGACTGAGAGATTTTCTTTTGTGTCAATTCTGTTCGCTTGTCTGTCACTGTGAATAAGGGTGGTGCATCTGCGGGGCCCGGGGTGCCGGTATCCTTATATTCGGCTCTCGTCCTTGCAGACGTACCGATGATTCGAGAAGGGAAGCTACAGCAACCGCTTTAGATGAAGCAACCTATGAGATTCATTTCATATATACTGAAACGTGGATGACTGAGCAATTATGGCTTTTTCAAGCAACAGCTAACAGTGAGTAAAGTGAGTCTAATAACTATTACGTGTATATATAGAAGAATGAGGTTATTACTCGTAGGCATTGTTGAGTTTTCTTCAAATTTCTTCAGTATTCTCCAAGAAGACGAATTAAATTTCGCAATAGATTTGTATGTGGAAACTGTGACTAATTGCTTTAGAACGTTAAAGAATTCACAAGCATTATCCAGTAACGATTGTGAATGTTCAGCGAATGCCTAGGCCTAATTATTTGAATTTCGATCTTTCTCCATCGTGCAAATGATGGAATTGTAAGCTAGCTAGCCAATCTTAATCACCGGAGCTCACGGAGGTTATTTTTTTAAATATATAAAGTCATTGTGATTTGTTTCTTTTTTAAACTCTACAAATTTGATAGAATATTTACATGAAAGTTTCTTTGATATTTTGGTAGCGCTTATATTTCAATTTTAGAAAGACTGCAGCAATTTTAACAATGGTATAATATGTATGTAAATTTGTTTTATTAGAAGTTCTCTGATGTTGTTTGTTAATTTCTGGTATTGTTCCACATAACCAAGAATAGTTCATTGTTAAAATTGACAATATTTTTTAAATTTTATAAATAAAAGTTTAATTAGTCAAGAATTCGAATCTCTTGCCTTCTTTTTTTAGTGCAAAATGTAATGTACTCTTTTATAGGATTTTCTTCGACTATGGCCAAATGTTCCAGACAGTATTAAAAAGGTGGGTAAAAATAAGAGTGTAAAAATATTATACTAATCCCACATAGCATAGTTCTTTTGACTCATTTGCGAATCATCCCAAACTAAAAGTCATGTTAAAAATCGTTATTTTTTCTTATCGTCTGCGTTAATATATACTATTTCGCCGGCGTTTCTATATCAAGCTAATAAATTCATAAATATATTATAATATCAAGATAAAAAGCATTTTTTATTTTATCGTCTGCGTTTTTATGATACTATTGCCTCTTCTAAATCAAGTTTACGAATTCATAAAATTATAAAAGCGCAATACAAAATGCGTAATACTCCCATTAAATGTGTAACACAAGAACGAAAGCAAGTCTTTAAATATTATTGAAATGACAATTACTGACAATTAAAGGTTAATTGGATTAATGTATTATCAAATAAAGCTGATTCCGCAAAGCATAAACAGATTGCTGAACATAGCGAATCAATAGTAAAAATTCATTCCGTCAGCCATTTTATAATATATTGCTGAAATATTTCTCAAAATCAAAGAAACAATTGTATGAAATAAAACTGATATCACTGAAAAATTAATTTTTTGTATTTTAAACTAGGGCAAAAATAGTATTTTTGTGATAACACACTCCGAAATTGAGAAAAACTTTAAATTTTCAATGAAATTTTAATTAAAAATCTAATTAAAATTTTGAAAACCTTTTCTTAGTGACTGCTTTCTACCCAAAAGGTAGCAACGTACTAAATTTAGTATCTCTATCCATAGGTGAGCTTTATAGTGTTCTGAATGATTTATGCATCACGCAATCTACAGAAAGTGTACTAGCCTAGAAGCATTATAAAGTTAAAAGCTAATGGTATTATTATTCCATTTGGTGAAAAGAAAAAACAATTATTGAAATTCTTAAAATACAAATGCGTTCTCATCTATTACAGTCAAATTATTAACTCTGCCTATACAATAGTAAAAATGCCGCTCCAATAAGCCATAAGGATTTCCGGAATAATCTGTTTACCTAAGGATAGATTTACTTTCGTTCGCATTTCTCTGTTTAAGATGATTAAGTTTAATGCTAATGAGGAAAAACAAGAAAAGGAAATCCGGTAGGCGTATGAAACGGACATTTGTCTTATCTTCCAATAACTTCCAAAGGGGAGACGGAAAGCATTTTCCTATTTCTGCCGTAATTCTTGTATGGAAATGATATTTCGAAACTTTCTTCAGGCAATTATTTCCCAAATTTTCGTAGGAAGTCAATATAAGGATTATCTGTGTATGAGTATATGATAAAGTTAAAGGAAAGGAACTATACTTCAGATTTTTATCTAAAAAGGGAGCAACAGCTTTTTAAAAATGTAGGAACTCGAAGTTTCTTATTTATTTAAATAGAATAAATTGTTCACTGTTTTGGAAATTTATACAATTGGTAAAACTTGTAAGTTTCTGCTTCTTTTTATACATCCCTTTATTTTATTAGTGCTTTAATAAAAGCCTTAAACAGCGAAAAGTACATCTAAAATTTATCAACTCTAATCTTTCATAAAAGACTATGTTTCTTTTCATTTTTCTTGTTTATCTTTTCCTGAACTGCTTTCGACATTTACTAAACAAACACGAATTTGAAAATGTTTTCCAAACATGTATTCCGTTTTATGGCTCCAGTTCGCAGAAAAAGTGGAAAATACTGAAATATCATTCACGACAAAAAAAATGTAAGCTCCTTTCACAGAAAATCCAGAATTACAAACTCAGAGATGCAGAAAAAAGAACTCTTTGTCAGACTGAAAAATAGTCTGAATCGATATATTTTCTAACAACTACTGAAACGTGTAGGAAATTTTAAGGCCTATTCAATACACACGACCCAACTTATAACGGAATGATGGAGAACAGATGATATTTTGAAATGTACTATTATGATAACTTCCGTCATGTTTAGATTATGCGCTCAATTGATTCTTCATTCTTTTGCAAAAATGATTTTCAGACTTTTCAATCGCTTTACTTAATTTTTGATCAATCTACAAGCCCTTAACGCCTGTTTTCTTTAAAATGTATATTTGATTCTACTATTTTGTATTCATTCTGTTTTCACTGTATTTATTGAGTATGTATTGCATTTGAAATATTTTTTATAACTTCCTCTGCAGATTAATTAAGTTTTGAATGTTTTATGTTAAAGTTTGCGTGTGATGGTTGCTATAGTTAATTACATTTACCTTTTGGATTACTGTGAGGTTTCCATTCCATAATATCAAAATCTTTTTTTAAAAAAAACCCAGAAACAATGAAAATGTTTTTGAATTGAAAATAATAGCAATTTTTTAAACAGTTTAATTATAAATAATGTATTGTGCTATTAATTCTCTATTTTTCATTCAGAGTGACTGTTTGATCATTGTGTTATTTTAGACTAATGTTATCCCTTTTCGATGTTAGACGAGGCCTGTTTCAAGATACGAGGATGGATGAAACAAAAGATAACAAGTTTAATAAAAAATTATTTATTAACATTAGACAGAAAATACAAAAGGGAATTAAGAGGCAAACTTGCCGATCACTTTTCCACATAATCACCAAATCTATTTAGGCATTTATCTGAACACAGGACCAACTTGTTTAACCTATCTTGGTAGAAATCACATCCCTGGCCATTGAGACAAATCTTGATAGCTGTTTTCACATCACTGTCAGAAGAGAACTTTGTTCCGAATAAAGGTTCCTTCAATTTCGGAAAAAGGAAATAGTCAATGGGCCATCGTGAAGCCATCCGACGCAAACGCCCTGGCATGTTGAGTGATGGTGTCATCCTCCTGCATGACGATACCCATAATGCTCGCAAAACTCAAGAATTGCTTCAAAAGTTCGAGTGGGAAGTCTGGAGCCACCCCCCACCCAGCCCAGATTTGGCACCCAATCTGGGTTCAAAACACTTACCTGGGACAAGGTTCTCTTCAAAACAGTGATGTGAAAACAGCTGCCGAGAACTGGCTTAATGGGCAGAGACGTGATTTCTATCAAGCAGGATTAGTCAAGTTGTTCCTGTGTTCAGAAAATGCCTATATAGGTTTTGGTGATTATGTGTAAAAGTGATCGGCAAATATACCTCTTAATTCTATTTTGTATTTTATGTCTATTGTTAATAAATAATTTTTTATTGCCCTTGTAACCATTTTTTATCCATCCTCGTACACATACCCAGATACGAGATATTTATCGGAATCGGTTCTCAAACCTGAATCATCCAATCCAATAGCCGTTATCTCAGTATTAGCAGCGCAAGAATGTTTCTACCCCACTTTTACTTTTCACAGGCATCAAAATATTACCAATTCTGTAATGTTTGGCTACTCTTGGCGATGGTTAGGAAAACGCTTGGCGCGATCCTTCCACCGCAAAGGATTGCTTTTGTAAATAAGCCAGAGTTCGGCGTCGACTCCTGGAGAGAGAGGTGAAATGTCTGGCCTGTTTGTGGTTGTTTTGAAAAAGCTCCGTCTTCTCACTGCCATATATACTAGTTTTTTAAAGTGTATATTTCTGTCTTGTTTGTCTACGTATAAACAGATATATTTTTCTAGTCTGGTGTCATTATTTCAAGAGAGACAAACATCACAAATGCGACTGAGTCACTCCCATGTTTATTCAACCCCATTGGCCATATTATGGTGCCAATATGCTGTTTACAGTAAAAGCAGAAAAATTCTTCAGACTTTTAACCTAGTCAATTTTTTAATATAATATATTTCCTTATAAGTAAATACTGTAGACTCCGTTTAATATGATCACTTCGGAACTTAAGAATTTTGATAACATTAACCGACTGATAACAATGACCGAATTGGGTAAAATCGACTATATTTTTATCACATCAAGGGAAAAGAAACAAAATGGGAAAGAAAACACTTACCTCAGGACTATCTATAATTTATTTCAAAAATAACAATTGAAAAAATTCATTAATTGTTTGGTTGACGACAATTATTCCTTAACAGTTTATTTATACTGTTCGTACTCGTATTCTTTTTTAAAAGTTGGTGAACGCTGCTGCAAGCCGCGTTTCAAAATATCAAGGGCTTGCCTCATTTCGGCGTTCGTTGGAGGATTTTCTTCAACACATTCGTCCCCGTCGGAATCATAAACTTTTATTGCTTGGTCTCGCTTGGCAAATTTCCAAGTCTGTTTGTGTGGCAGCTATTGGAATGTCCTCGTCAATGGACATCCACCTTCTGCATACCTTCAGGAGGTTCAATGACAATTACCGACGGTCACGTCCCTGCCCGTTAAATGGACGATCTTCAAAGAGAGGTCATGAAAAATAAACCCCGAAATCCTTGGGATGTGTGGGGGGAAAGTGGCTCCAGATGCTTCTATACAAGTCGAGAGAGAAATTTTACGAACGTCAATCGCTAACTCTGGTTGAAAAAGAGGGATCGGTCAATTCTCTACTTCAAAACTGATAACATTAAACGATGTAGTTACCACACTAAACGAATAATTTTGTATTCATTTGAATACTTTGGTTCGGGACCAGAGGTTTTTGATAATATAAAGAGAATGAAAACATTAACCACGATCACAATAAACGGAGTCTACTGTATCGAGACTGCCTGGTACATTTAATCCAAACACGGGATAAATCCAGGTCATTTTTCAAATTGCATCAAAGAATTAAAATCCTGTTTTGTCAGGGTTACTCCAGGATGCATAATTACTTAATCTAATAAAGAAATACTTAATCTTCTTATTTTTTAACTAACCCTTGAAATATCTATGGATAATGCATTGCTTCTTTTCGAAGAGTATATGGAATTATAAAACTAATTAAACCTTTTTCCTATAAACTTATATGTTGCATGTATATAATATATGATTAAACAAATTAGCGAACAGGGAAAATAAATAGACAACATATTATAATAGAGACACATTGAAAAAGAAAACTTCCGAGTCATAAAACAGAAGACAAAAACAAATGATAATACTAAAACAAACACAATCCTTCTCGGCTTTTGAAAAGAAAATCCTTGATAATTACCAAAATCCTGCGAACCTCATTGAACCGTTAAGGTGTAAGCTTATTTTCCATCTGCATAAAAATACCCTCATACCTCAATCTTAGCGAAAGAAAAAAATAAGTTAAGCAAAAAAAAACCACTTTTCGGTGATTAAAAACTCTTTTTTATGCACTTGCTCGTTCTTAAAGATTCGATAAACAATTTTAATTACCCTCCCAAATCGAAAGCAAAGTTTATAAGTAATTAAAGAGACACCACGAGTTCCTAGCTGGTGGTTTAAGTAAATGGGTAACAAAATAAACTTAAGCAACTGTGATTATGTTGGCTGGTGTGTAAAACTAAGCGATCTTTTTAGCTGACCATAAATCAGAGTCTGTTGAAGGGGTTACTTAAGTCACCATTTTTCCTATTTATGCTTAACTAAACTTCCTGATTTATTATTCTGTACGCCAACCACTCCTGTTTTTAATTTTTCAAAACATTATGCTTCTTCTAGTATTTTTATTTTTATTTCCGCCATTTTAATTCGTTCGTGTGTAAGTAAGTTCAAAGTCAAGCCTCCAAAAGCTTGTTCGTCTTTTTTTTCTCTCTAGTTTTTTCTTCCGTCGTCGAAGTGGATGTGATGGAATTTCTTGTAAACGCTAGATTTTTTGTGTTTTTGGAAATGAATATTGCATAAATTTCGCGGCGCCCTGATAAATTAAAAACAGATTTGTGAGGTCTAAAAATTCCTTAAAAGTGTGACCTAGATATGCTCGCTTTGGAGTAGACGCATGAAAAATTAAGCATCGCCACAGGGGAAGGTTTAGAACTAGTTATAAAACTTGTTCGAAATTTTCAAATTCTTCAGCCCTAATAATTAAAATAGCACGCTCGAAAATAAAAGTTCTTCATTCGAAGCTGCTATTAGTTTAATAATAAATCATCACTTAAAGTTGCTAGATTTTTTTAACTTTTGTTCGGAGCTCTCTAGTTATTGAGGGCAGATATCGGTCTGGTACCAATATTTCTGGACGTCTGGTTACATTACATTGACACTAAGACAGTATGAGATTACTTTCAACGGAAATTAGAGAAATTCAAATAAATTACATTACTGAATTCACATTATGCATTAAAACCTGATGACAATACAGTATAGGCTTTCATTCAATAGGATTTGTTAAACCGAAACTCATATGTAGCAGTTCAAACAAGCGAAATTCCGTGTCGAAGATTGGATTAATCAGCTCCAAATTCATTCCTATCGGTGATGTGGCTTTGGTTTACAAACATTTTGTATTACAAACACCATTCAATAAAGAATTAAGTTTATGAACCAATGTTATGCAAATCCCCAAGGCTTCCATTGCAATCAGTTCTCTCTTCTTCATTTCAATAATTATTTTTTCATTGTACATTCTCAATAACTTGTCATTTGGGTGTGAAAATAATATCGGCTTTTCTAAAAGTAAAGAATAAATTCAATAATTGCTGAAACATGTAAGTCTTTTTCGGCATATTCGCAGAAATATTCATCTAGAAAATCAATATCGTTAAACAAAGATAATGGCTATTCATTATAGATTTTTCAATTAATAAATTAATTATACTAAATTCAACAACATCTACACACACTTTTTAATTAAATAAAACTTAAATTACATTATAATATGGTATCTTTTGATACTTAATGATGGCTTTCTTAAATTTGTTACTGGACAATAATTAAAGGACTTAATTTTATGTTTAAAAAGAAATGTTTAATCTAAAATAACTTAGACAGATGTATGCAACTCTCAAAGTGGTTACTATAGTTGTATTCTACAGTTAATTAAAAGAAAACTTTTCAAGTGTGTGCGAATTCCCTGAATAATTAATTGTGAGCCTTCCCTTGTCAATTGATCTGATAAGACCACCATGTTTTATTTCCCTAGATAACAATTTGGCTTCCAACAGCAACTAGTTTCACACTGATACGACCTTCTCTAGATTGGTTTGGTTTAGTCAAGATGGCACCAATGCCAATTTGACCATGCTTCGCCAATAAACTTGCCTGAATTCGAGGGGTATGTTTTTTTCATTTATGTATACAAAAAAATGGCTAATACTGGTGATCTCCTTTTGCACTCGCCTCCGCTTGATTTGGTGAACCATTTTAAAAGCAATACAATTTTCGAGACTGAAAAATAATAATCATTACAAAAACAATATTCAGTTTAAAAAGAAACGAAGAAGAGATTAATATAATCTAACAGTGATTAAAAACAAGTGTAATGAGGACTGACAGGAAATTAATTTTAAAACCACACTTGGGGAAATGTAAAGCACTACCTATATCAAACAGAATCAAATCCATGTCCTCTCTCTTTCTCAATGGTTTGAATTGACCATTGCACAAGTACACTCGAATTCGCTGTATAATAACTTTATTATACACAGAACATTATATCTTTGAATCCGTTTGTTGCTATTTATGGCACAAACGATGTGTTAGTGATCAATAGTTATGATAAGCATGGATCGCTAACTGCCTTCAAACATCAATAACCATGTAATCAGAGATATAATAAGCATTCAAGCTTTGTAAGGAATATTCCCAGGTAGCTAATAAACGTTTCTATATAAAGTTGCAACTTTTAGTAAATTTTATTGCGTAGTTAGGAAACAAAGGAGTAAATCTTTTTGAGATAAAACATATGATATCATTATAAAATACAACATATGATTCTTTTAGATATAATGGTTGCAATAATTTATACCTTTGGTAATCAGTGCGACATTATTTCATAAGAATGCTTTTTATCAACAGCATTAACTTGTTTTTGAAGTCTTTTCCATTTTAAATTAAATCAAGAATTTTTGTCATACTGTATGTGTTACAGATGATCTCACTAAATCTAAATATTACTCGTAAAGAAACTGCCTAAGAACTTCAGTTTCTTATAACCCAGGAATTCATTAGTTAAGAAAAGTAATAGCAGTTAATTGATCCGATAAACAAAAGGAAGAAATCTTAATGAGGTGGGAGTTTTTTTTCTATTTCTTATTAACCAAATAAAGATTCAACATCTTGTACCTTCAGGGCACAATGATAATTATCTATCAACTAATTTTAGTTCGCTGCTGATATTGATATTAGGAATTGTGAAAAGCACATGAGGATCATTCAGAAACTTTTCATCAGTAACATATTATTAAGGGATTTAAAATGATGCTAGTTAAAGGATTCGTCATTAAAATTACATCAAGTGAAGTTGTGGAATAAATAAATTACTTATAACTTTTAAAATATTTTTAACTAGCTTATATACCAGGCGTTGCTTGAGGTAGAAATATTTTTCTAGTCTAAGAACTTATAACACTTTAAACTTAATTAAACAGTTTTTCACTGTAACGTGTTTCGTTAATTTTCTTTTTCCATCTCCTGTGTCTCTGATCCCTCGGCCAGCAGCTAAACTAATATCTTTTTTTCTGTCTCCGTACTTTGAACCACTTGCACACTAGTCTGACAATCTTTGGAATTCCATCTTCCCATCCTCATCATTGCAATATCATCATCTACAATATCTTGTTTAAAATATTGAGTTCTGATGGATACGGCGAACATATCATAGAATAGAGTTTGTATCCGTGAGATACATTGAAAAAGTTTAACTCTTTAATCAGATGCTACTTTTTTCTTCTAACTCCTTTAAAACCGGGACTTTTTTGGGAGTAAACGACATGAATTGGACTCTCCCAATCTGGGTGGTCATTTTCCCCACCACCACCCCTGCTATAACCTTCCCTTAAAGCGTACGGAAATGTGCTGTGGTTGGAAAGGGTAATTGGAATCCCTACCGCGCTTATCTCCTAAGCTATCTCAGAACCTCCCCTCCCCTCAAAAGAAGACTGGCCTTCGGTCGCTGTTAAGGGGTTATCTGTAGGCCGCCCGGGACCACCTCGCTCGGTATGAGAGGGTTAAAGATGAAAATGAGAGTATCTAACAGAGGGTTAAATGGAGATGAATTATTTGAACATGTTACTCAAAAGTGAGAAATATTATTATTAATCCACTGGGATGGAAACGACCAGATAAGATTTACGGTTATACAAAACCCTCTCAGGGTAGAGAAGAAATGCAGAGGAGATTCATGTGCAGGATGAAGAAAACTCCGTGATGGAGCTTCGCAAAGAGGATTCGAGTATCTGACAAAGCAGTGAATTGAAACTCCAAGGGAGATGACATTATCAAATGCAGTTTCTCTTGCAATAACAAGGTCAACCTGTTCAAGGACTGCAAGGATAAGCGAGGAATCACTAGAAGTTGTTCGGTAGACTCTACAAATCAAGATAGCAAACATTCGCTGTGTAGAGAGGATAACCTTCTCACGTCCGATTTTAATTTAACTCCCGAAGCTCCACAAGAATACGTAAGAATTATTTCTGCAGCATATTTGTACCATATACGGAGGATAGGACACGAATAGCCAAACTTATTTTGGCGAATTTGGAAATAACAGCTAGAGATTTGATGCATTTTGATATCAAGTTACTAACATGAGGCATCCAAGTAAGCCTTTGGTCGAAAGTTAGACCTAAATATTTAAAGGTTGAAAAACTTTTAATGCTATTGTTTCTCAATTTAAAAACTGGATTTCTGTTTCTAAGGGTAATTTGACAAACCATTTCTCTTCTTTATATCTTAAAAAAGCTTTCTAGCCAAATTAATTGCAATGTCGAAATATTCACGATGCAGTTACTAGATTCAGCCTTCAGCTATATTTATTTGGAATAAATAAAACGTATATTATATATATAATTAATCTGCATTGAACTAATCTCCATTTATATATTACATCATTAAAATTATTTTTCAGTCCAAAACATCAAATCTAAAACACTTTACAAAACCCCTTTCTCATTAGCAGGTTAAAAAGTTTTCCTTCCACTTATGACAGGAGCGAAGTTTCCGAAACGAACGTTCCAATTCCTATGAAATTTAAAACTGGCGAAAAGAAACATCGAACGTTTATTCTGATACATCATCATCCGGAATATTCCGATGACAGTCCCTTGCGGCTCCGGTCGAAGGAATTAGGTAGGCGTGATCCGGGAGAATTTTCCCGATTTCTTTCTGGATCATCGATTCTGGTTGGTGGTTGGGGGAAAGAGGGTTAATGGGACATAAGAGTTGCTGACGAAGAATGAGTAGCGACGCAGGAAGAGCGTGGCTTGGATCACGTGATTCGTAAATATTCTTTCGCTCTACTCCATTGGCTCCTGACAGGCGAGATAAAATTACCCCAGGGCTCCTGGCATCTCCGGTTTTCAGTGCGTGCCTCACTTCGCTGATGAGATCGATGGTTACCCAGAGACTTATTTCTGTTTACCTTTTTCATTCGGTTGAGGGTATTAAAAGTTGAAATCGAACTTGGGAAAGACTTTGGACCTAAGATGATACTCCCTTTACTGGGATGAAATGAAGATTCATTTTCCTTTCAAAATTTACTTTTACTGAAGTTGAATTTCTCTTAAATAAATTGCTTTCAAAAGATTTGAGGAAATATTCTATCTTCAGTTGAATTCGATGACATTTGCGAAGGTTTGAAGTTTGGTTTCAGTGAATTTCTTTCATATCTCTGACCAGGATGTAACTAGAGAATCTATGTCCATTCAAATTTTGAAAGTACGTCTAAGTGCCTAGATAACAAATGTCATCCTTTTCAGTTACCATTATCCGATAGTAACACTATGTGGGTGATCGCTGTATCTTTTATTGGTTAGAAAAGATGCAATAAATAGAATATTATGTTATAAAATTGTTGCTACTTTCCGTAAATGATATGTTACAATATACCAAAACATTTTTCACTTTTTGATCACGGTCTTTTAAAAGCCGTCATGACCAGAATTATTATTTCACATTTTTGAAATGAAAAAATCAATAATCGTTTAAGTATATAAAAATCTTGATATGGATAAATACATTGTCATACAACGGTGATCTCACAGAGAGGCAGCAAAATCATAGTTTTAATTTTTGAGATTATTCAATACATGTAACATGAAAAGGATTCCTCAAACTTTTCAGAAAATTTCATATAAATGTAATTAGAAATTGATATCGAAGAAGAAAATGCAGGTAAATTGTCCCTTAATGGTTAGAAGATCTACTGCAGTCTGATTTCAGCTTTTAACACCCTCCCTCTCCCTCCTAAATCGAATGAAAAAAGGACAACTGCTCAGGACTACATCCAAGTAACAGCATAAAATACAGAATTCAATTAATCTTGTAGAATAGAGATGGATCGAATTCCCTGGTGCTACAAGATGGATCTGATCAAGAATTATTATTTGACACTTACAATATTTGCTTACAGCTTTTGATATTGCAGTGTTCTGTAGAATGCTAAATGATAATTTTATTGGAACAAAATAGCGTTTATTCAGGTGAAATTTTTCTCATATACATATCTGATTGCAATAATACTTTTTTTTAACTTTCTATCCGCTGCTAATTGTTTGGTTTCTTCATTACGTTAAGTTACCTTTTTAGATTTTTTATTTGATTTCAAATTTATCTTATTTTGGACAAATATCCTTTTAGTCTGACGTGTTTTAGGCAGCATGCGCTCAATACGATCAAACTTTCTTTCTTATTCAAATATTATGTATCAAAGTTTCAAAAAAGAAAAAAATTCATCAATACGTCAATTTTTGAATTTCTCGTTTATATTCCTTATACTTTTATTAAATAGTTGTATTCTTATATTTTTAAATTAAACAGCAGCATTCGCTATATTGAAGTCGGTACATCTGAAAAAGATTGATTTCATTGCAGGAAATATCATTCTGGATTTTTCGAATGAAATAGCAGAGAAATATCTTTACTCTTTCCCTCTCTCTTACATACTTTCAAAATCTTAATATGAATAAATGGATTTTCCAAAACCATCTATACAAAAAAAGACGAACGACAACAATAATTCAAATTTTCGAGGATATAATCCTGTCCCACTGAAGCGAAATGGATTCTTGAAGTTTTCAAAAGATTTTGGCTAAACGGAGTTCACTTTTGAAAAACAGAAAGTGTCTACAGAAGAAATCCTCTTGATTTCTAGGTAGTCTGGGGAGATTCAGCTCTGAGTTTCTCCGAGCCCTATTTCAATTATTAATACCCTCAAACGAATGAAAAAGATAAGCAAAAATGAGTTTCCGAGTAACCATGTATCTCATCAGCGGAGCGATGTACGAATCAAAAACCAGAGATGCCGAGAGCCTTGGGTCAATTTTATCTCGCCTGAAGGAGCTAATGGAGTAGAACGAAAGAATGTTTACAATCACGTGATCCAATCCACACTCTTTCGGCGTCGCTACTCATTCTTCGTCAGCAGCCCCTGTCTCACACTACCACCTCCTAAGCAGCAGAATCGATGATCCAGGAAGAAATCGGGAAAATATCTCCCGGATCGCGCCTGTCTAATTCCTCCTACCGACCAGGAGCCGCAAGGGATTGTCATCGGAATATTCCGGAAGATGAAGTATCAGGATAAATGCTCCAGGTCTCAATTCACTAATTTGAAATTTCAGGGGAATTGGAGCATACATTTCGGATACTTCGTCAACTCTAACTGGAGTGGAGAGGAAATTTCTTAAGCTAGTAGCAACCTGAAAGAAAAAACTGTTTGGTATCTTGATTGATTTATTCGAACTTTACGTCTCAAGGGGCTCAGAATTTTGAACTTTATTTAATTTGGCCTCTTTCGACTGAAAACTAACTTTCAGTTGATTAACATAAAATGGGAAGTAAATTATAATTAAATGTAACGGCTGTGTATAAAAATTCTTATTATTTTTTACCAAAAAATAAAATCGATGACAGAAAGAGATTAACGAAGATTTAATGTTTGAGCATTTCAATTATTTTTCCCATTACGGTACTTTATCGTACAGAAAAAGACTAATTGTGGTATACTCATGCAAAATGCTTTCAAGCAGTGGATCCATCTAAAATATATTTGCAGATATATTGAGCTTACAACAAAATGACAAGAAGATTTTGAAGTGTTAGTAAAATAAGTTAAATATTTCAAACGTACTTTTATTAAAAATCTTTAGGTTATAATTAAATGTTAAATTTCTTTGTCTCCTTAAACATTTAACACACAGAACTTTATGCTATCTTAGCAAATAACTAATGCAAGCTTCTCTTTCTAAATAAATTCAAGGTGGGCTATTACTATTTTTCTAACTGAAATTACTTACCGTGTAGTCACTGCAGCATTTAATGGATAGAAAAGTTTTAAGCATGGAATTTTTCTATTGTTTACTTTATCTTGCTTTGAAAATTTCCCTCATGTGCTCCAACAATGAAACACGTCTGTACATTCAAAGTCGATCAATAATCACATGTTTTGTTTCAACGAGAATTCATTTATTCCGCTGTTAGTAGGTACACATGAGAATTTCAACATTAATATCGATATGAATTTCAACAGAAGATCGAGTTATACTTAATATACTTACTATAATATCCTTCTCTTTAATTTTAGAAGTTAAAAAATAAAGTTTAATTTCCATTAGAATGGAAAAAATGTTTATAAGTATATTACGACAAACTTGAAATAATTATTTTATACTTTTTAAAGGATATTAATGAAAAAATTTATATGTTCCCTGGGTTGAAAACATTTATCGTCTTTTAAATAATCATATCGTGTGTTAAGAACTTATACGATTTATTTAATAAAAACTGAACTAAGTGGTTTAGTTTCGCTGGCCTTTTTTAAAACCAATTTTAAATGAGACAGCATAAAGAAGAAAAGAATACCAGCATAGAATTCAAAATTAAATGGAAGAAACTTCCCACCCGATATTTCTTAGTTTCAAACGAGGCTCCAATTTTTAAACCTTCTCATATTGTTACGTTACTGGTGAATCCTATTCTGTAATCAGTAAAACTTCTTTTCGGTTACTTATCTTAAATTTGTTATTTAGAGAAAAGATAAAAATCTATGACTAAATAAAAGTGACAACGTTTTCTGTGACATTATTGTATCAACTATTATCGTTATTTCACTTTGCGATAGACTACTAATATAACCAAATATGTATCAGAATGTATATATCTATCCAGAAAATAAATTTACCCTTCATTAATGTTTTGTAAATTGTGCAGACAAGACACCATTGTATTAAACATTTAAGGGGACATACGATTGTTAAACCTCGAAAATTTTCGATTTTGTGAAAAAATACATATATTATTTCCTTGTCTTTTCTGAACAATTTAAAATAATCCGCGTTAAAAAATTCCCATAATTATGAAAGTTATGAAGGAAAATGTATCAGCTCTTCAACGTAAACATTGAATATAGCCATATATTTAAAGCCCTATATCTCAAAATGTGTTTTTTTTATATTGCTCACACGATATCTCAAGAACTATTGAATATTTTTACATAAAATTTTTACCGAACATGTATTTTGCTATGTTCTACAAATTGAACCACATTTTTGTGCATATTTCTCCAAAGAAGCGTTTTTGGGGAGTTAAAAAAGTTGAAATTTTAACTATTTTTAAAATTTTTATTTTAAATTGGTATATAAAATAGAAATTAATTTAAATGTTAAAAATTGCGGTAAAGTTTCTTAAACAGATTGTTTGGATTACTTAGATACCGAAAATATTGTGTTCTGATAAATATTTTATCCATATTCATGCACGCAAGGTGACTATCTCATTTTTGTCTCCAAAAATTATACCCATATTTATTACATACCAATATGGAGGTTTGAAAATGTGTGTGCTATAAGAGAAAGACCAGATATTTTTCTAGAAAAAAAGTGAGTTCGTGAATTGCATTGTTTTAGAGATATAATGTATCGTATATGACAGTTTTCCACCATTTTTTAGAGATTTAAGAGTCGTATGTCCCCTTAAGGAAAAAGATAAATAAAGTATTTTTCTACATTCATCTTATAAGCTACATTCAAGAATCTTAATGTACATGAATAAATGCTCTGCTACGTTTCGGAAAAATCGGTCTCAAACTGACGCAGCAAAATCATCATTCAAATTTTCGGAATGCCATTCAATCCAAATCAAGTGAAACGGATTCCTAAAGATTTTCAAGATATTTTACGTAAACGGATTCAATTTTGAAAAGGAGAAGAACGCTACAAAAGAAGAAAACTGTTTGATTTCTAACCAAACCGGGGGAGTATCATCTTCGGATCAATGTTTTTCCCGAATTCGATTTCATTTTTTGATACTTTAGTAAAAGTAGAAATAAACCTAACAGTAACCATCTATGTATCATTTAACTCTCTGAACCGGCTAGAGTGAGAATTCCAGTACCTCCAAAACTGAAGTAAATTTTCGTTCACGAAAACAGAATGAAATCCTTCCATTCTTCACAGAAATTCCAGGGGAGGACGACACCCAAGTTTGGGCGATCAATTGTCAACAAAGAAAGGAACCACTTTTCTCCCGTAAAATTTGTTCAGGTGCCCAAAACCGCCTGACTCTGGCCTCTGTCGAATGGGGCGGTTTAAGGCGAGATAGGGCTCTTAGAGTTAAAAGAGGCACACACTGAAAACCGAAGATTCCGAGAGCCTGTCAGTAGCCAATGGAGTAGAGCTTGTGGCATCATCGCGGCATATGGTAATATCCTGAATTGTAATTACATGCAGATCGGATCCGCCCATTTTGTGATGTCACCCATCGACCAATAGCGACGAACCTGTTGCAGTATTTAAGGACTGATTGCTATTGTTCATTCTCTTCTTCTTTTTGCATCATTTGATAGCTAGCAGTATAATGATTTTATGATTTGATTTAGGATTTTAATTTAGTTATTGCCTTATTAAATTTGTCATTTTGTTATCGAGTAGTCTTGCTTTTACTGAGTCACGAGTTAAGTAGTTTCTCACAATGGTATACTTCTGATATATGTTGAATACAGGCATTATGACGAAAAGCTAAGTAGTTTAATATCGTACTAGTTTATATAAAACACTTGAGTGTCAATCGTTCTATGTACAGACTACCTCAGGGACTAGATTAGTAAATCTCGCCTCTGTCTATGCTGCAAAGTTAACTTGACCTCAACGTAGGCCCAGAAGTTACAAGAGCGAAAGAATGTTTACGAATCACGTGATCCAAGCCACACACTTCCTCAGTCGTTACTCATTCTTCATCAGCCATCACCTATCTCCATCCCTGTTTACGTAGCCCTCAAACTCCCTTCCCCTACCAGAATCGATGATCCAGGAAGAAATCGGAAAAATTCATCCCGAATCATTCTCTCTAATTCCGACCGATCTGGTGACGCAAGGGATTGTCATCTGAATATTCCGAAAGATGAACTATCCGGATAAATGCTCGATGTTTCTTTAAATTTCGACGGAAACGGAGTGTTCAGTTAGTAACTTCGCCGTTTGTGATCTCCAACGGAGTAAAATATTCCTTAAGAGCCATGAGAAAAAATTGCTTTGGTATTTTAAACTTTTTATTCGACTTATTCGATGAAAATATTTTTTAAACAGCAAAAAATAAATAAAATTTATTATTATTAATTATCCATGGGAGGATTTTTTAAATTGTTGTAAAATTTTATGTGATGTGATATCAACATTTTCTTCATTAAACGTATACTTACCTCGTTTACTTCAAGGTCGAAGGTTCTACCGCAAACAGATTTCTAAACTGAGGTCTAGATATTTTATTCCTAATATTCAGGTTTAATAACTTTATGGCATTTCGATTTCAGCAACTCGAAGTTACAAAATATTCTGTTAAGACTGTTCTTTAAAAGCCAATAAAGAGATCCGAAATTTGCCTGCTTTATTCAAATTAAAATGTTGAATCACTCGATTTAATATTCTAAATTTCGTTTACTATTCAATTCATTTATTTATGTTTTAAGTGTTTTTAATTTTTATTTTAGGTCTGTGATGTAATAAATTCAATAGAGAGCTTTTAACCTAATTGTTGTTTAAGATTAGTGCTATATTATATGCATATTATAAATATAATGAGAGTTTGAAATGGAAAATAAGGATTAATGATAAACCAGTCAATAGCTGTTAAGTAAGATTTTCTTGTCCTTCAGTATCGATTGGAGGAAGAAAGAATTAAGTGTAGTTGCGCAGTAGGATTCAAAAACACTTATTTTAAGGTTTGTTGCGGAAGCATGTGTACTTTGATGTTTTAGTAGATTATTAGAATTAATCAGTGCTATCAAAAATGTTTTCTCAGTTAATCAGAAGCTGTTGAAGAATCTAAAGGAGAGTTATGAGGATATCAAATATTGGCATTATTTATACCTATATATATAATGGTTGTGACTGCAACAGGTTTGACCAAATGACGCTTCACAGGAAGCAATTTGGAGTCTAATTACGGCAATACTGGTTGGATTGGAGACAAAACCTTTTACAATTTCTTCTTTTTCCTGTAACATGAAATTTATCATAATTTAAACAGACTTCTATGAGAAGATGCAAAATTTTTCATTAAGCGTATACTTGCCTCGTTTACTTCAAGGTCGAACCTACCGCAAATAGATTTCTAAACTGAGGTCTAGATATTTTATTCTTAATATTCAGGCATAACAACTTTATGGCATTTCGATTTTAGCAACTCGAAGTTACAAAATATTCTGTTAAGGCGACCATTAAGCTACAAAATCATTTTTTAAATTTTGAACTAATCAATTTAAAATGTTTCAGGCATTAGTAAGAACTCTGTACAAGACAACACACAAAATTTCACTGCAATATATTTATTTACTTCTGAGTTATTGGTGTAAATGTAATTTAACCAAGTCTCTGAGATCTTAAGAATATTTTATCTATGGTAGTTTAAGAAATTATACATATAAACATGAAATACCTGCTTTTGAATTCAATATGAGAAACGTAAAAATACGTGCAAAACGCTTAGAGGGTTAATAACAATTAATGGTCTTTTTGTTAAATATTCCAGACACTCCAAAATTACTCGAAATCACTCTAGCTTTTTTTCATTAGTTACTCTAACTCTTTGCAAACACAAATTGGGATACATTTTCATGTTTCAGAAAGGAATATCAAAATGGACCCTTTTAATAACTCGAGAATATTAATTTTGGAGAAATATATGGCCAATATTTGATATAGAAGAAAATATATACAGTGGAATAACAAAATAACTTCTTATATGAATGCCAAAACTTCTTCTACATATATGCTTTTATACTTATATAAAATGTCGTGAAATTTCGACAAAATTAAAGCGTCTGGAACATTAATCTTAAAAGCCATTAAATGTTTATAAAAATTAGATTTATACCCATAACTCTGGAATAAATAAAAATATTGCAGTGGAATTTTGTGTGTTGTCGTATATAGTGTTCCTATTAATGCCTGCAAAATTTTAAATTGATTCGTTGAAAATTTAAAAAAAATGATTTTGAAGGTCCATGGTCGCCTTAACTCTTTAATCCCGAAGTGACTTTTTTCTTCTAGATCCTTTGAAACCGGGACTTTTTGGGAGGATGAAACATGAATTGGACTCTCCCAACATGGGTGGTTATTTACTCCGCCCCCTGCTATAGCCTTCCCTTAAGGCGCATGGAAATCGGCTATGGTTCTCAAGGATAATTGGACCCCACCGCGTTTTTCTCCTAAGCGATCTCAGAACATCACCTCCCCTCAAAAGACGCCAACCGCCTCAGACCGGCCTTCGTAGTTGTTAAAGGGAAATTTTTAGACCGCCCGGGACCGCCTCGCTCGGTGTGAGAGGGTTAAATATGAGTTACGTTAAATTTCTGTAACGTTTTGAGACTGCAGGAGGTGGGGTTTTGTAAGACTATCGTAGGTTTCAATAGTGGCCAGATAATCCAGACGATACATGAGCCAGAACAACAATTTCTTATCTTCTCCGTTATCTCAACACGCTGAAATTTAATTACTACGTTGATAGCATTAAGCGGGCCATTCACTTCACAGATAAACTGGATATTTTGGATCGCGAGAAGGAAAAGCCATAAAAATCTATGGAATTCTGCCAAATGGCTTGTGGTGGTTGGAATTCCATCTGGACTGAAATCGGAGTGTAGACGCTGGAGTTTAAAATCCCGCTCAGAGGGACCCTGAAAGAGGCTAGCAATAAGAACAATGCTTGCGTAGATTGAAGCCTCGTTTTGAAGGTAGTATAAATTAAAATCTGCTGACTGTGGAAAATCGAAGAGAGATTGACAAGCAGCTGTAGAGAGGAAAAAAAGATCGCTCCCCCTACCTTTGTTCAGAGTTAGCGTCCTTTTAAATACAAGTGAATGACGTGCATGTATTTTTCGATTAAAATGGGTGAAAAAACCGGGCTTAGGGCAAATGGCGTGGCTATACTTCAAGTGAATGGCCTGCTTTAAAGAACTATAGGCCCACATCCACGGAGAATAACAGTTATCTCGTAAACAATTAATGCAAAACCTGAAATTAAAGTTCAACGAGAAATGAAATGTTTGTTATAACACTCAAAAGTATAGATACTTTCAAGATTTTAACAGAAACAAATGGAATTTCATAACCTATTCGGAAACACTCATCTCAAAGGAGACACACCGAAATCATAACTCATATATTCGCGAGCATCATCCTCTCCAAATGAACCGAAACACATTCCTAAACATTTTAGGTAAAAGGCCTTCAACTTCGGCATATTTAAATTTTGGAAAGTAAGTGGTATCTTTTAAATTTCAACTCGCATCAAGGGGGTATTAGGTATCAGCTTGGGTTCAAAGTGTTCCCTGAGCTCAATTTCAACCTTTTAAAACCTCAACAGAATGAAAATCAATATCTTTGGGGCCGTTCAAATATTACGTAAGCATCTTTTTGGTATTTTTTGACCCCCCCCCCTTCTCAGCAAAAATAAGCAAATCGCAAATCACCCTCTTATAATTACGTAAACCGACATTTTATACTGTTTTTTTTTCACAAAACGTATAACAGTAATAATCTAATTTTAGAAATTTTAGGATTTATTCAAATAAAAAACTCTAATTCGGCTTAAAATGAAAAAAAAATGTAAGTTTAATTTACTTACAATTTCAAGTTTAAGCTTACAAAAATCAAGTTTAATTTTCTTTTGCCAAATGTAACTTTTTTTTCAAATTTAATTTTTAAAAATTAAATTATTTATGCAAGTTACAAGAGATTTTCGGAAATAAAGTGATTTTACTGTCTTACGTAAGCATCACTCATACTCCCCCTCCCACCATGTCAGCAAAAATAAGCAAATCGTAAACCCCCTCCCCCCCCCCTTGGGTGCTTACGTAATATTTGAACGGCCCCTTTTAAAGAAAGCCACAAAACAAAGATAAACTTACAGGTCATCGCAAAAAACAAACAAGGAATCCATTCAAGTCTATTTTTTCAAGGGCTAGGTTATTTACTTAGCTCTTGAAATGGACTTTATTTGAAATGGATTCAAAATAATAATTGGGAAATTTTTCTGTACGAAGCTTGCATTACGGCAAATATAGCTTCTCTTAGCCCGAAATTTTCCAACAAAAGACAAAGGAGATCTGTACATAAAAAGCAATATTTCAAAAGAAAGAGGAAAAACAAAACACAAACATAAAAACTCTAATAAGATTGATTTAAAAATATCATCCATCTGGCTTTTTAAAGGTTGCCATCATAAATATAAACTCACCCCATACCCAAAATAGAGAGAAAAATAAAAAAAATGTCCTCACGTAATCACAAACGCACGCACTTTCACCCTCATGAGAATGCAAAATTTAAGCAAATTCTGTGTAACCATCTATCTCATCAGCGAAGTGATGCACTTACTTCTCACCATTAAATCTGTGTGCCGAGGGGTAATTTTATCTCGCCTGTCAGTAATCAATGAAGCAAAGCAAAAGAATGTTTATGAATCATGTGATCCCAGCAACACTAATCCTGCGTAGCTACTCATTCTTCGTCAGCCACCCATTTTCCCACATCCTGTCCAATCCCGTCCCCTTCTCCCTCCTTACAGAATCGATGATAAGGAAGAAAACGGGGAAATTTCTTCCGAATCGCGCCTGTCTAATTTCTCCCACCGATTTCGAGCCGGAAGGGTTTGTCATCAGAATATTTCGGAAGATAAAGAATCGGCATAAATGTTAGATGTTTCTTTCCTCCAATTTTAAATTTCGAGGCGTCCATTTAGTAACTTTATCGATTCTGACTTTTTTGGCTAGTAGCAACTGGAGAAGGAAAATATATTTCCGTATTTTGGAGTTTATGTATTTCGACACTATCCGTCTGAACAATGCTTTTAATGCAAAAACTGTTCAAGTTTAATAGGATTTATTCTTTGTAGAATAATTTTATGAATATAAAAAAATTATAGTGTAAAGCATGGAACTTGAACGAATACCGCAAAATGTTCCTTAGCTTGTACATGAATATAACTTACTACAGCATCATTCGGGGTGTTATGACAATACAGTATTTGGTTATAATTAATATCCACAGTTAAAATTGGTATGACTGAAATTTCTTACATAACAGAATGGATTATCATGTTCTAGTAAAAACTCAATAAATTTTCTAAATATAATATTTGACTTGCCAGTTATATTGGCTCATATAAAATTAATTTCTTAGACTCTGCTAAATAGTGATATTATTTAATTCTTAGAAATATGATAGAAATTAGAATAAATGTAATCGAAATGGTTGATTATTTTTATTTTGCGTTAGTTTCAGCAATGCCTCGTAGGTTCTCTGATTTAAAAGGAAAATTATTTTGACAAACGCCGAATAAAGAGCAAAAGACAAATTCACTTAGGAAATGAAGCACAAATGGACAACGGACGTTTGCATAGACCAGTAAAAAAATTAACAATTCAATACACACTTCTCAAAAAAAAATTGATATTGTCGAATTATTTTTATTTACATTGTAGTTCATCGATGTTTGGTTCTTGGGTTTTAGTTTTAAATGAATAGCAAATTAAAAAAGATGCATGACCTCACTGGCAAAGAGTTTATTTTTATGTTATCATGGCAATGAATATTCATGAGGAGTACAAATGCACTCTTTCTATACTTTCAAAAATCTAAATACAATTAAATAAATTTCTGACCCCATTCAAAAATTTTAAAATTGCAAAGTGACGCATCAAAACCATAACTCAAATTTTTATGAAATCCATCGAATCCAATCGAAATGAGAGAAATATTGTATATTTAAAGTGTTTTGAAAAGTTTAGAAAGTTATTAGAAACAAATCTTGAAAAAAAGAAGAGAGCTGTGGAGCAGTAGTGCGCAAACCGTGGGTCGCGAAAAATTTTTGTGGGTCGCTAAATTCAAATAAATTTATTTGACAATAAAAAATATAAGGCTTTTCTTCAAAAATTCTGATTGCGAAACCCGGAGAGGTCGCGACCATGGTTATCAGACCTCCAAAGGGGTCGCGACAAAATTTACATAAAGTGAGGGGGTCAGAAATGAAAATAGTTTGCGCACCAGTGCTGTGGAGGATATCTGGATTTTTAATCACTCCGGAGTGTTCCATACTCGTTTCAAGTTTTTCCTCAAACTTAATTCAGCTTCTAAAGCATCAGATATCATGGTAAACATAAAGGAAATACGCTTCAATATACGAGAAAACTCCATGTGACGTCACAACCTGTCGGGGAGAGTATTTAAGGGCCGCACTTGGATCAGAGAGAGACTACTGTTGATCCATTGGAACGGCTTTAGAGTTTCGTCTGCAGTGCGAGCTAGGAAGCTGGTGAGCTGAGCGCTATTGAAAGTGTTGTTATTGTCGTTATTAGTGGTTTGCTGACTGTTTGTATTTCTAAATATCAAAGTGCTGAACTGTTGTTACCTGTGAATTGTTGTCTGTTCAGGTCGCTAATCTGTGCAAGATCTATTGTTTCCTGTTACCTGTGCTACGTGTTTTCCTGCCTATTTGTAAATAAATCTTCATTCTCCATTATCCTGCGTGTTGGACATTTTACATCATACACCCACAGAACGATTTGTGTAACACTATCTAATTAGATGACACCTATTTTGAGAATGCGTTGTCATTGAATACCTAAAGGAAAATTGAAATGTTTATGGATTTCACGTAATTTTTGTATCGAATTATACCATCTGTAAAAGACTGATTTAGTTTTTAAATTTAAAATTGCGATAATTCGATGCACGTACAGGCAACCAGTTATGAAACAGAATATCGTTACACTGAAATGAACTTCAAAAGAGTTGATATACTTGTATGTAAATATGTAAATTCATAAATCCTGCCGATCATAAAGACAAAAACTATACTCAGAATTCAAATTTTCCAGGATGCTATCCCCTCTAACTGTAGCGAAAAGAATTCATAAAGTCTTTCAAAATATTTTAGCTCAATGACATTCAGTTTTGAAATGAAAGACTACAGTAGAAATATCTTCTTGCCTTCATGTCATTTCTGGAAGTTTCAACTTCGGGAAAACTTTCCTCAAGATCGATTTCAAGTTTTAATATCATAACCCAATGAAAAAGGTAAACAGAAATAAGTCCCTGGGTAACCGCCTATCTCATCTTCGAACTGAAGCACGCACTGGAAACCGGATATGCCCGGAGCCCTAGAGTAATTTTATCTCGCTTGTCAGGAGCCAATGAAATAGAGCGAAAGAATGTTTACGGATCCCGTGATCCAGTTTTTACTCTTCTTGCTTCGTTATTCATTCTTCGTCGGTTAAAACCCCGTCCTCTCTTCCCACACTTTAGGCCATCACCCCTTTCTCGAAATCGATGATCCAGGAAGAAATCGGGAAAATTTTCCCGGATCACGCCTGTCTAATTCCTCCGACCGACCCGGAGCCGCAAGGGATTGTCATCGGAATTTTCAGGAAAATGAAGTTTCGGATTTACTCGATGTTTCAGTTGGGAAGTTTTAAATTTCGTGGGATTTGAAGCGTTCATTTTTTGCAACTTCGTCATCTGATTTAAGTTGTGAGAAATCTTCTTTAGCTTAACACGCGAGAGGAAAAGATTTTTTTACCTAGTATTCTGAAATTTATTTACCTTTTGTACATCCTACTGAAAAATATTTTAAGTGATATAATAAATAAAATGGATAATTAATTAATCATCCAGAAGAAGGTATTACTATAAAATATTTATTATAAATTATCAATCCACCAATACTAATGCAATGGCTTGCTATATTTTTCAGTAACCGAATTTGTTTTGTAATTGGTTTCCATTGTCACATTTGTTATTTCACACTTTAAGTCTCATAAAAATATGCATAGGAAATCTTGAAAGACATTGAGAAACACCATATTAACGTAATTGTGTGACGATTGTTTTAAACTCGAGATCTCATTATATAAATTGACAACTACGAATTTAAGGTTTTATTTGTTTAAAATTCTTAAAATTCTGTTGAAATACTACAAGATGTATCTACAGTTACACAAAGAGACAGCTTATTACGAGAGGGTAAGATGTTTCAAATAGAAATAAATTTAAATGCTTTGGTAAGATTTGATAGTTGCTATCAAAAATATTATTAATGGTATGAAAAATTATATAACAGGATGAGTATACCATGCTGACCTAAACATTAAATAAATAAGCAATAAATTAATTATTTAATTGGAATGTCATTATTTAATTTGTAATAAATGAACAATTTTAAACGTGAAGTAGTTCTGTTGAAGTTGGGGTTTTATATTATTTTATTTTTTACTAACAAATATTAATTTGATCTGGAAAGAGTTAATGATGGAGATGTAAAATGAAGAACATCAAAAGGAAAGTACAAATTGTCATGGCAACTACCGTCCATACTTTTTATCTAATAAGACGAAAAAAATAGCCTACATTTCTTGGCAACTACCATTTAAAAATGTTTAATATAAATAAATAGATTCTCTGACTGCTTTCACAGCAACCGATCTAAAAGAAACACTTTAAAGCATTAGTTCGAATTTGTGGAAGAACTAGTCAATCCGTCATACGAATATTGTTTAGATAAAAATGTTTCGAAAAGTTTAGGTAATTTGGTAATAGCGAATTTTGTAAAGAACGATGCTACATAAGAAACTTATGCGATCTGTAATCGCTCTGGAAAGTTTCACAACAATTTCATTTGATTTGCCCAGAATCCAATCTCATACTTTATAACAAGCAGTCGAATGAAAAAAGTTAATAAAAATAATCGTCAGGGTATTGGTGTTTTTTAACTCTATCGAGACAAACGGGACTTCTAAATAATTCAAATCAATGTAATTTTTTTATAAAAAACTCTGTCTTAAAAGGGCCATGGAAAATTTGATGTAACTATAAATATATTAGGGAACAAAATGAAACTGTGATATAAACATGGCTTTTGAAATAGCAGACAGAAGGATAAGGGGATTCCTTTGACTGGAATGCTGTTATATAAAAGATAGGCTGGCTAATAGAAATAGTGAATAACGAATTGAAAGCTTATTCTTTTACTTCTTAGAAATTTTAGAAAGACTACTCATTAAACTCGTCTCTTCTCTCCTCCCTCTCAACTAGAGTATCCTCAGTTTTCATGAAGATTCCTTATTTCGTTGTCAAACCTCATATAGAAAGAAAAGTAAGAAATATTTTTTCAATTAATGAGTCGTATGAAATTCATTATTATCGGATTCGTGACTCTTATTTTTGTAGAAATTACTTAAAAAAAAGAAATTTTTTTTTTCAATTACTAAGTCATATGAAATTCATTATTATCGGATTCGTGACTCTTATTTTTGAAGAAAT
>BGPR01000649.1:248141-266380 GCA_013235015.1 Araneus ventricosus | reverse complement strand
TCGGAGATGCCACTACTCCTGGGGTGATTTTATCACGCCTGTCAGGAGCCAATGGAGTAGACCGAAAGAATGTTTGCGAATCACGTGATCCAATCCACACTCTTCCAGCCTCGTTATTCATTTCTCGTCAGTTAAAAACTTGTCCCCTCCTACCCCCTCCATGAATCACCCCTGATCCAGAATCGATGATCCAGGAAAAAATCGGGAAATCTTCCCCCGGATCACACCTATCTAATTTCTGCGGCCGACCTGGAACTGCAAGGAACTGGCGTCGGAATATTCCGCATGACGAATTGTACGGATAAATGTTCTATGCTTGTGTATGGGAGTTTAAAATTGGAGTCTTCAGTTGGGTAACTTCAACTCTCAGTGGAGAGAAATTTTCTTTATCTGTTTAAGCGAGAAAAATAAAATGTTTTGTTATTTTTAAGTTATTTTTTGTTATTTTTCCATTTGTGACTCTTCGACTGAAATCGATTTTTCAATGATCCCAAGAAATAAAACAGATTGTGATCAAATCGACAGATTTTTTTCAATACCGCTGTTACAGATGCAGCAATTTTATTTCAATATTTTGTAATTTTCATCTCTACTAATAATAAAGGAGAATGTGTGTGCGTGCGTGTGTGTGTGTGTGTGTGTGTGTGTGTGCGTGTGCGCGCGCGTGTATGCGCGTCCGCGTGTCTGTGTATTGGCACTATACACGGCACACTGCTGGACCTAGAGCTACGAAATTTGGTGCAATCAATGATATTATTTAAATTGTCGCACGAGTTTTTCTCTAATTTTAATAATTTTTAAAAAATATTTTGGTATAATTTACAACAATACTTTTCATTTTTGCAACGCAATTTCAAACCGTTTTCATTGTTTAAACAAATATTTAATTGCGTGTTTCTCTTTCATTGTTGAAAGCTAAGAAAATATCTTACTGGATTTTACTTTCTTCTTTTATTTTATCAATTTTCCTGCGAAATCTCTAAAGTAGGTCCTCAAGATAGCAAGTATAAAATGAAATAATCCAGTAAACTGAAAGATTATCGTTTCTACGTTGTAATTCTTTTTATCAGGGTGTTTTAAGCCAATTAGCGTGCTGTTGGATATAAAATGTTCCGCGCCAATTTAATGTTGAAATTAAATGCGTATTTTATGTTAATGTAGATAAGGAACAGAACAAGTGCAAGGCTACGAAAAGAACGCGAGTTAAATGTCTATAGCAATTTAAAGTTTGGAACTACTTAGTTAAGGAATACATGAATATAAAATTATGCATAAGAGATACAGTTTAAATTTTATTTCCGTCGATCAAGCTGATCGCCGAAGGCGGCTAGTTATTTTTATATTTATGACGATACTGTGTATTGATGTAATTGAAATCAATCTGGTTTCTGAAAAATTTTAAAATTGAGCTGTTTAGTAGAAATTAAAATGGAAAAAGTAAATCGTTGACAGAGCTAAGAAGCAACGCTTTATTTTCGCTCGATGATTTTTGAATTTAAATTTGCCGCAAATATTACTCAGCGGAGTTAGTGGTAATTTAAAATGTCTACTTAAAAACGAGTTTCTAATTAGGAGTTCTTCTATTAGCAGAGTGTGGGCTGATATTTGCTGGCGATCTTTACTTATTTGAAAGCTGAGAATATCCTTGAGTTTTTTCTAAATACTTTAACAACTGCAAATTTAAGACATGTGAAATCCACAGACCTGCCAATGAATAGAATTATAAAATGAAATTATTTGTTCCAAAACCGATGTTTAAACCTGCTGTGACTAAAATGTTTTCAAAATCATGAGGCGAATCTTTTGATGATTGCAGTACTTTCTTTTCGAATAAGACAGACTTGAAAAGATTGTTAAAATAAAAAATGTAAAATGTTATTTGAATACAAAATAATAGCTTTTAAGCATCCTTTGCCATGGATTGATACCAACTGAATCGGAAAAAATAAAGACAATATCATGATATGTGCCTACAACTTTTCATCGGTCGATAACCTAATAAAGTATTTTTTTATTCCTTAAGTTATTGATAACAGCTACTATAAATAATACTGCTTAATAAGAAATCACTATTTTATAAAATATATATGCCGCATTTTTAGAAAACAAATAAATACAATAACTATATATTAAGAAGTGCATTGCAGGAGCCTTTAGAAGTTGAATATCATAGTAGTGTGAAATATTAAATTTATTTATGCCGCCCATCAGTGACCTACTGAGAGAAGGCGTGGATGACTGAAAAAGCATGAATCAGAGGAAGAAGGTTATGGGTTCTATCCTCTTAAGCGTATATCACACAGAGAACTATCGTACGCTGTTTTCGTCAACTTGAGCGCAATGCCACTTACCAAAAAAGTTTGTAGCACGTGACGCATTAAGACAACTGGTCAGACAGGATTTCGGTCATCGTTGGGGCGAACTACGTTACTGTCAAAGTCACACTCGATTGGTTTGAATTATCGCTGCTGACTATTTTCCATCAGCATCATGTGCATTTTCAAGCCGGTTGAATACAGCCCACGATTTCCGTCATCTTGTCTGACCGGTCACGTGCTACACACTTTTTTGGTGAGTGGAATTGCACTCATGCTGACGAAAACAGCTTACGATAACTCTCCGTGTAATATAGCTTTCAGCTGCTATCACACAGAGAGCTATGGTGAGTTGTTATCTTGAGCGTGAGCACAACGCCACTCAGCAAAAAGTTTGTAGCACGTGACCGGTCAGACAAGATGACGGAAATCGTGGGTTGTATTCAACCGGCTTAAAATGCACACGGTGCTGACAAAAACTCGTCAATAGCGGAAATTCAAACCAATCGGATGTGACTTTGATGATGACGTAGTTCGGCTTTCACGATACCGAAATCCTGTTTTACCGGTTGTCTCAATGCACCACGTGCTACAAACGTTTCTGCTGAGTGGCATTGTGCTCACGCTCAAGATAACAGCGCACGATACCTCTCCATGTGATAGCAGCTTTAACAAGCGTCATTCAAATACTAGTATGACTGTGTGGCCTCAACAGCAAATTCCTTGCAATATTTGGAGTGGTTACTAGAGGCTTTCTTCTATTACCTCAATACGAAATACACTCCTGCCCAAAAAATAATGCAACAAACACGAAAAGACGCGGTACACTTGCAAAACGGTGAATTAAAACACAGAATTTGGATATGAGGTAGAGGTTGCATCGCCGAATGCAAATAGGCAACCAAAATTAGCATGAATCGCGATACGGTGGTCACACCGCAACGCCTTAAAAAGGGGCTTGCCGTACATATGCTTCAGTTCGCAAGCAGCAATAGTTCCGGAATCAGAGATAGCCAAAGCGTAAAGCATGAGTAGAAGAAACCATTTGCACGATGAAATACGTTGGAGAGCTGTCGGTATGTTGCAAACTGATGCAAAACAATCTGCTGTTGCCAGAGAGCTGAATGTGCATCGTTGTGTCATCCATAGGCTGTGGAACCATTACCAATGGGATCAAAACGCCAGTAGAGGACGTGGGTCTAGACGCCGGAGAATCACCACAACAGCAGACGATCGCTACTTGTTGCAATGTGCCAGACTCCGGAGGACCCTAACAGCGCGACAGCTGGCGTCGCAGCTCCCTGCTGCTGCAGGAAGTTCCATATCCCGCCAAACTGTGCCGCGCAGACTGCATGAAGGAGGACTGTTCGCACGATGACCTGTTGTTTGTGTGCCTTTGTCCCCACCGCAGGTCAGAGCGAGGTTGCATTGGCCCGTGAACATCGCAGTTGGACACCAGAGTAGTGGGGCCACGTACTCTTTACTGATGAGTCTCGATTAAACATCCAGAACGATTCCCGAAGGGCAATGATATGGCGAGAACCAGGGACACCCTATCGGGCGCCAAACATCGTCGAAAGAAAACAGTACAGAGGTGGCGGGTTACTTGTCTGGGCAGGGATAGAAACGAACTGCCGAACCGACCTTTACGTGTTCACTGAGGGTTCCATCACAGTTTTCCGATATCTCTACGAAATCCTACACCCTCTTGTGCGGCCTTTTATCGCTGCAAAGGGTACCGACGCAATATTTATGGACGATAACGCCCGCCCGCATAGAGCACGATTGGTGCGGAGTTATCTGGAGAGTGAAATCATTCCACAGATGGCGTAGCTGGCTAAATCACCGGACCTGAATCCCATAGAGCATGTGTGGGATATGTTGGGAAGACGGATTGCAGGTCGAAGTTTGCCGCCAGGCAACCTCCACGAGCTCCAACAGGCCTTACTACAGGAATGGGCATTACTGCCACAACAAGCGAACAACGACACTATTGCCAGCATGCCTCGCCGTTGTCAAGCATGCATTTTAGCTAGAGAGTACCCTACCCGTTATTAGCTTGTGGTTCCCATTGCACATTTTACCTACCAATTTAGGTTGTCGCTCCACGATGGCCGTAATATATGTGTTTTTGTTTGTGTTTGCTTTATTGTTTGATATGTGGTCTAGTAATACCACACCTACCTCGTGTACAACTTTTATGCATATCCATTAAATAGTTTTTTTTTATTCCGAGTTTTGCCTTTATTGCTTATTTTTACAACAGTGTACAACAGTGAGCCACTTTCTCTTGAATTTCTCCAATGAATCTCCTCCTCTCCTTATACTGGAGACAAGTCTAGTTTAAGGATATGGTGGGAGAATAGAAATATTCAAAAGTTTCTGTGGTCCAAAAAAAATGCCATAATTCTTCTTTATGATGATCATTCACTCATGGATTTTGCTAGATGCCCTTGACCATGTGGAATGAGAATCACTTTTAACTATACCAACAATATATAACTATTGGTACACGACTTCAACTTATCTGATTAAATTACAAGTTCATACAAGTACATTACCGATGAAAGTTCATTCTTTCCGCTGTCTGATCTTTCGCTTAACATTTTCAAGACAGCGATCGAAATATAATGATTATTGTCTGTTAATATCCTTTTTCTGCAAGTTTCGTATTTAAATTTTTGGTAACATTAAAACGAAATTTCACAATATCTTTTCAAAACCATAGAAACAAGAAAGCTCCCTCTTGTAACTATTGGTACATGAATGTAACTTATCGGATTAAAGTGTTGTCTAATCCCAGTAACATGTATATTTAAAGAGATACCTTCTTAAACTTCATTTAAGCATTAAATTTATCCTAATTACGATTGAATTCATATCGGCTCATCTGCACGAGTCCCTTACTTTTTCAATTAAATTCTTACTGCAAACTCAGTTCCAGTACAAGTTCATTCTTTCCGTTGTCTGATCTTTCACTTAAGATTTTCCAGACAGTGATCGAAATATAATGATTGTTGGCTGTTAATTTCCTTTTCTTGCAAGTTTCGTATTCAAATTTTGATAACATTGAAATGAAATTTTACAATATCTTTTCAAAACAAGAGGAACATGGAAGCTCCCTCTTGCATGTTGCAAGTCGTTTAACATGACCGCCCAGAAAATACATTTTTCTATTTTCTTCTCGTTATTAATGAATTTAGTGATCAGAAATGTAATATGTTATTATAGTGACGAGAAAATATCTACATAATAGTTGCAGCTAAACATAGGCTTGTTTTATTTTAGCATTATTTATTAAAGCAATAGTATTCCCCTTGTTAACAAATTCGTTGTGTAAAATCAAGTTAAATTTTGGAAAAGAAACAGAATATCATAACACGTCAAAATCCAAATCATTATATTTATATCCTTCTTAAGTTTAAATATTTTTTAAACTTAGAAAAGAAATAAATAGATTATTCTATCCCATCTCGAGAAACCAATCTGCAAGAGGCACATCACGTCCATAATTCATATTTTCGCGGATGTCATCCATTTTAATCAAAACGGATTCCAAAGGATTTTCAATACATTTTACTAAAGAGACATTCAAACCTCGGTACAAACGAATTTTGAAAAGGAAGAAATATCTTCTTCATTTCATCCTAGCCCAGGGAGTATCATTTTCAGCGCAAAGTTTTCTCTGAGGTAGATAGCAACTTTTAATGCACTCATACGAATGAAAAAGATAAACAGAAATAAGTCTCCGGTAACTATCTATCTCATCAACGAAGTGGGGCACGCTCTAAAAACCTGAGATGCCGGAAGCCCTGGAGTAATTTTATCTCGCCTGTCAGGAGCCAATGGAGTAGAGCGAAAGAATATTTACGAATCACGTGATCCAAGCCGCACTCTTTCAGCGTCGATACTCATTCTTCGTTCAGCCAACCTCCCATCTCCACCCAACCCCTTACAAGAATCAATGATCCAAGAAGAAATCGGGAAAATTTCTCCCTAATCGCATCTTGTCTAATTTCTCCGACCGAGCTGAAGCCGCAAGGGACTGTCATCGAAATATTTCGGAAGTTGAAGCATCCGGATAAATGTTCGTCGTTTCTGTTTGGCAGTTTTAAATTTCGTGGGAATTAGAGCACTTATTTCAACAACTTCTGTTTCCGCTTCTATCTTTAAATGAAGGGGAAAGTTCTTAACTGGTAACGACATAATAAAAAATTGGGCAGCATTTCAAAGTTTGTTTAATCCCACACCATTTGAATGAAAAATATTTTTGACATTCTTATTTCTCAAATGTGTTGGGATTACTATGAGCCAAATATTTTTCTTTCGTGAGGTAAAGTTTTATTATATAAATTAAACAAATTTAAATTTGTGAATAAAAAATAACGTAGAATTCAAAGACTTTTTTGTAGCAATGAATTATGCAAATGCAAATTTTATTTGTTTAATTTATTTAGATTTCAAATTTTCGTGCTTTCATATTTTGAGATTCAGATATACAATTTTATAATCAATTCTTAGAAGAAGGTTTGGCGTGAAGAACTCTTACATTGTACCTTATTTTGAGTTGAATGTTATAGCGCTGCATTATTTGAAAATAACATTAAAGTTCTTGTAACTGAAGGAATTAAGTGACAATTAGTGTTCCAATAAATAGCTCTTTCAGAAGAAAAAGAAATTAATTATAATGTTGACATTCAATATTCATCTGAAACTTGTCATGATAGTTACACGATGCTATATTTGGAATCAGTTGCCTCTTTATAAAAGAATGTGTAGTTAGTTGTTTGATAACAATTTTAGTTACTTTTGTCTTGATGTCACGAGTACTAATTCCCATTACACAGCATGGTTCCTGTATTCTACAACGGAAGCTTAATAGTCTCTCAGAAATTATATTCGTTAAAGAGATATTGTGTAAAAAATGTGAATATTATTTTATAGTAACAAATTTTTAAAAATGACAATATATTAATACCTGTTTGTAATTTGCAAAGTAAACGGGGCCATAAATCGCTCAATAAGACAACTAGAGCTAGAATACAAAATTTTATTTCATTTTGCGTGCTTATCAATTATAACATCATAATATATTTTCAGCCATTTTTGATTATATATTATTTATCAATGTTTATTTTATATATATTCTTAATTATAATATTTGATGTTATTTTAGGATAGTGGAGTGAAACAAGCCCACATAATGATTACAGCTACAAATAGATTTACATTCCCTTAATACACTGTCTCCAACGCAAATATAGAAAAAATTAACTAAATTCCTAAATAAGAAAACTGCATTCTTCCAGTAACACCATTCATTGAAATGGTTTAACACCCATCAATTAAACTTTCAAAAATAAAAAACACCAAAAATGTAAAACAATAGATTTTGTCTATTTATAGTTTTAAACGCTAAGAAGAAAAAAAAAGCTAGTTTTTCTAAAAATTTATTTCAATTATTTTTAGAATTAAAAGGAAAATGTATTTATCATTTTAAACTCAAAAATGAAATAAACATATTTTCTCGCCCTATTCCAAATAACCGATCTCAGGAGGAACATCACGACCATAATTCATACTCTCGCGTATGATATCCAATCCAACTGAACCGAAACCGATTCCTAAAGGTTTTCAATGCATTTCAGTTAAATGACATCAACTTCCGTTTATATAAATTTTGAGAAGTAAAAAGTTTCTTCTTCATTTCATCTCAGCCCAAAGAGTATCAGCTTCGATCCAAAGTATTTCCCGATCTCGATTTCAACTTTTAATATCATCAACCGAATAAAAAATGTAAACATAAATAAGTCTCCGGGTAACCATCTATCTCATCAGCGATTTGAAGCACGCACTGAAAACCGGATATGCCAGAAGCCCTGGGGTAATTTTATCTCGCCTGTCAGGAGCCAATGGAGTAGAGCGAAAGAATGTTTACGAATCACGTGATCGAAGCCAGACTCTTCCTCCGTCGATACTCACTCTTCGTTCAGCCAACCTCCCATCTCCACCCCACCCTTCACAGAATCGATGATCCAAGAAGAAATCGGAAAATTTCTCCCGAATCGCGTCTTGTCTAATTTCTCCGACCGACCTGAAGCCGCAAGGGATTGTCATCGAAATATTCCGGAAGATGAAGTATCCGGATAAATGTTCGTCGTTTCTGTTAGGCAGTTTTAAATTTCGTGGGAACATTCATTTCAGTAACTTCTCTTTTCGCTCTTCTATCTTTAAGTGAAGGGAAGATTTCTTGAGCCAGTAACGAGGTGAATAAAAAAATTTTGTACCATTTCGAAATTTATTTAATTGCACACTTTCGACTGAAAACTATTTTGAATTATATTATTTCTCAAGTGTATCGGGTTCAATTTGGTGCCAAATATTTTTTGTGATAATGTTTTGTAACATAAACAACTTTGCTCCTCATTCTCCATAAATATTAATGCAAGTGCTTTCGTGAGCTTCGTAGGAATGAATTTTGAAGTTTCAATTTTTGTTTGTTAAATTTTATTCCCATTTCAAACTTTTGCATTTTTGTATTTTTGGCTTTAGATATATTGATCTATATAGAATTCTTAAAAAACTATTTTAAACGTAACGAATCCTTCCATTGAATGTTTGCATAAGTTGAATGGTATAGTGCTTCATCATATGAAAATACCATTAAAGTTCTTGGAATTAAAAGAAATTAGTGATAATTTAAGTGCAAATAAATAGCTCTTTCTGAAGAATAAAAGAAGTAATGATAATGCCGACAATACATATTCACGTGAAACACGTTACATGCTCTACTCTAAGCTGAATTAGTTGCCACCTTGTACGAGGAAAAGCGTAGGAGAATGTGTAGTTAGTTGTTTGATGATATGCGCAATCACTTTTGTCGTCAGATTTAGAAGTCACGTGTTCTGATTTTCCTCTACACCACATGGTTACTGTCTTTTCATCCTGAAATATAATAACCTCTCTCTGGAATGCAATTTGTTACTGAAGTGATATGGTGCAGAATGTTGTGTACAGCATTTTATAGTAAACAAATTAAATAAGTGAAAAAGTAACATCACTTTTGTTTTTAATTTGTAAGCCTACGCCTAGCAATGTATCCTTCACTAGGACAAAGAGAGATTACAGAGTTTTCCTTTTTTTGTTTTTCATTTATAATATCATATTATATTTTTCAATATTTCTTTTTGCTTATTTATCTTGTTTATTATAAATTTATTCTAAATTATGTGATGTTTTTGTATAGTGGAGTGAAATCATATACATGATTACATCTACGGATAGATTTACATTCTTTTAATACATTGTTCGTAGCTGAAGGATAGAAAACAATAATTAAATTGCTTATTAAAGAAACTGCATTCCTCTAGTGAATGTCATTCATTGATATGGCAAGAGTTATCAAGTTAAAGCAAAAAACACAAAAATGTCAAACACTAAATATATTTTTAGAGTCTCAAGCTCTGGAAAGAAAAAAATAAGATAGTGTATTTAGAAATTCATTTGAAGTATTTTTCGAATTTAAAGGAAATGTATATATATATATATATATATATATTTAAAAACCAAACAGAAATAAATCGCCCATCCCATTCCGAACAACCAATCTCAAAGAGGCACATCACGACCCTAATTCATACTTTCGCAGATGATATCAATTCCAACTGAATCTAAACTGATTTCTAAAGATTTTCAATGCATTTTAGTTAAAAGACATTCAGCTTCAGTTTAAACAAATTTTAAAAAGGAAGAGGTATCTTCTTCAGTTCTTTCCAGTCCAGGGAGTATCATCTTCAGGTTAAAGTATTCCCCGCTCTCGATTTCAACTTTTAATGCACTCAGCTGAATGAAAAAGGTAAACAGAAATAAGTCTCCGGGTAACCATCTATCTCATCAGCGAAGTGAGGCACGCACTGAAAACCGGAGATGCCAGGAGCCCTGGGGTAATTTTATCTCGCCTGTCAGGAGCCAATGGAGTAGAGCGAAAGAATGTTTACGAATCACGTGATCCAAGCCACACTCTTCCTGCGTCGATACTCATTCTTCGTCAGGCAACCCTCCCATCTCCACCCCACCCCTCACCAGAATCGATGATCCAAGAAGAAATCGGAAAATTTCTCCCGAATCGCGTCTTGTCTAATTTCTCCGACCGAGCTGAAGCCGCAAGGGATTGTCATCGAAATATTCCGGAAGATGAAGTATCCGGATAAATGTTCGTCGTTTCTGTTTGGCAGATTTAAATTCCGCGAGAATTGGAGCGTTCATTTCAATAACTTTTCTCGTCGCTTTTATCTTTAAATGAAGTCCCCTTAAAGAACTTCCGGAACCGGTAACGAGATGGGTGAAAAAAATATATGTTATTTCGGAGTTTACTTAATTGCACACTTCAGTCTAAAATATATTTTTAATAATATTTGTTCTCAAGTGTATTGGGACTCTTTATAAGTCGAATATTTTTATATCATATGAAAAAGTTTTGAAACATACTCTAAACAAATTTGAGCTTGTAAATAAAAATTAATGCTGATTTCAGATGTTTTCGTAATTTTTGTGGCTATTAAATTTGCAATTGCAGTTTTATCCAGACTGAAAACTTTTGCGTTTTTATGTCTAAATCTTTAAGCAATTCTTCGAAAGTATATATTTCATCGTAATAAACCTTTCCATTGTAACATATTTTCATTTGAATGTTGCAAGACTATATCAGGTTATTGAAACCAGAAGAAACGAATGATAATTTATGTGTAAAACAATATCTCTTACTGAAATAAATATTGATAGAGAATAATGATGATGGAGATTTTTCATGTTAACCCTTCATATTTCAAAATTCTATTATTTCACTTTTTTCAAAAAAAATTACACTAATATGATAACATTAATGAAATATGAAAGAAAACACTATTTCTGAATTTTTTAAATTAAAGTAATTTAGTTTTAATTAGGACTAATTATCTTTTTAATTAGAAAAATGATTTTTATTTCATTTCTACCTTTCATAGCAGTCAAATCAACGCTCAGATGCAACATTCAAAGATAAAAATTGCACTGTTTAAGCGCAATTAAAAAGAAAACAAGCGTTCCTTAAAAAGACCAATGGCGGATAATTTGTTTAAATCTTTAATCCCGAGGCGACTTTTTCCTTCTAGCCCCTTTAAAACCTGAAGTTTTGGAGAGGAAGCAACATGAATTGGACTCTTACAATCTGGGTGGTCATTTACCCCATCCCCTGTTATAATCTTCCCTTAAGGCGCAGGGAAATGGGCTGTGGTTGGCAAGGATAATTGGACTCCCTACTGAGCTCATCTCCTAAGCGTTCTCACAACCTCACCTCCCCTCAAACGAAGCCAATCGCCTCAGACCGGCCTTCCTCGCCGTTAAGGAGAAATTTTCAGACCGCCCGGGACCCCCTTGCTCGATCTGCCCTCTTTGAGATGGTTTAGTGAAACAAGTCATATGCGTACACGAAGATAAGTTGGAAGTTAGATTTGCATCTTGCATCAGAGAAAAAAATGTCCGAGAATATGCTGTTAGTTGTTTGATGGCACGCGTAATTACTTTTGCTACTGATGCGGGACTCCAAATACATTAATTTCTGTAGTATCAAGCTGAAGGTTAATAGTCACTCTCGGAAACGATATTGCGTACTATAGAGACATTGTGCAGAAATCTGTCTATGGTATTTTATAGTAAAGAATTAAATAAACCAACAAAATATAAGTATATTTGATTTTGACTTGCAACTTAAGCGTAATCATATTTGGTTAAATGCAAAGACTGTATCAAAAACGAGTTTAATTTGTATCAAAAAATATCACTGATAAGAACTTAACTATAATTAAACTGATAAGAAACCTTGGTTCAATCAGTACTGTGAAAATTTCACGGATTTTCAGTGATTTGTTAACGCTGCATTAACTCACTGATAACCGGAGGACCATTTTAAAATTAGATATAAAAAAGTAGCTAATTTGTTATAGAGTCACGCGTATGCAATATAATATAGACTCAAATATTATATAGAGTCACATGTGTACAACTTAAATAAGCAAATAATTTAAACGAAGAAAGGAAATCCAGCACTTTCTAGATGTAGATAATCTACATCAAGGAAGCATTTGTTAAGGTATTGATAATCGCAGCATTCAAAATATTGGCTCAAATGACACCAGAGAAAACATTTTCAGGACACAGGATTAATAATACACAAGATGACAAATTATCTTGCCTAGTCGAAATCTTATAACTTCAAAGGATGTCCGGCTGCCGTACGAAGATTCTCAGTTATACTAATGACAACTGATTTAGCAGTTATTTATGGGGAAAGTGTCGTTTCAATGTAAAAAACTGTATTAATTACAACTAATCAATTAAAACTGTATAAATTATTCTGCACAGTCGAAACCTGATAATTTCACATGATGTCTAGCTGCCATACGAGGATTCTCAGTTATATTTATGACAACTCATTTAGCAGCTATTTATGGGAAAAGTGTTTTTCAATGTAAAAAAATTCTAACTTTAAAAATAAAATAATTGGTATTAATTAATTAAAATCATGAAATTTCTGATTTTTGACAAGATTCTATAAATGTATTTATTAATTTCAGCAGTGCAAACTTAATTGCTTATAATAATAGTTATTCAAAGTATATATTCATTTCGTTGTGGGAAAGGCTCTAGGTAATATTGCGAATATGTTTATCGTTAATCTTCGCTGAAGCTTCAAATTGCTCTGAAACAGTCCGTGAAAGAAAACAATTTCCCGAATAGCGAGATGTCATCACCATCATTAGTAGTGTTACAGAAATCATCCTATGGGTGTATGATGGAAACAGTCCAACACACAAGATAATGGAAAGTGACGCTTTATTCACAAATATTCGGGAAAACACGAAGCACAGGTAACAAGAACAATAGCTCTTGCACAGGTTAGTAACGCAAACTGACGACAAATCACTAATGACAACATTAACAGCACTTTCGGATTTAGCAACAAAAACCAACACCAACTCACTAATAGTGACAATAACAGCACTTTCAATAACGCTCGCCTCACCAGCTTTCCAGCTCGCACTGCAGACGAAACTCCAAAGTGAGTCTTCAAAGGCGTTCGCACTCCAAAAGACGTTTCCCGACTATCCGTACTGCCGTGTATTTATAGTCTTCCTGACAGGGCGTGACATCACATGGAAATCTCTGGAGAAATCCGGATCTCGGCTCCTATGAGAGATATCGCGAAAATTCTAGCATTTCTAGGTATCATCGTTTTGTCGCAAAAATCGATAAATTTGTCGCCAAGGTCGGGGTTTATTGGGTGACCTCCCTCGATAGTTAGAAAAACCTCCGTAAATGTATCTTTCCAACCATATGACTACTATTGCCGGGAAGCGACATTCCAATTTCGTAACAGTATTAATATATCATTCACTGAAATATTTGTTTAAATGAAAATCACAGGAATGGTTGGAACGATACTCTCTAAGATCGTTAAAAATTTTAAATAAAACTTTTTTAAGAGCATTTGACTCATGAAATAATTATTTTGTTGCATATTTGCATGTTGCATTTTTTGTAAGTATTTTATTTTTAAGAAAATATCTAATTATTTAAAACTTTAAACAGTTATAAATTTAGAAAAGCATATATTTAAATTTATATTTAATTATAATTTTTATAGTATTACATTTATGTAAAGGTTGTTAATAATTTCGGTATAAAAAACTATCATAAAGAAATTGAACCTAATGTAACATCGTATATTTCAAGAAAGTGGCTTTAATATTTATCACCTTCGTAAAACTTGTCTTTAAACGTTCTCCCCGTAACAATTCAACTGCCGTCAAACACAGCATTTATTCCCATGTATTCCAAAACGCATCAATCATACAACTTTAGAGAATATTTCGCTCCCCAAGCAAACATTTAAAACGCATATATAATGATTTAGGATGGTTGGTATCTAGGCGTCCCATCTACATAACATAAATTATATTAGAATTCTCGGGTGATCTGTCTCATTCAAGTTTTTTTTACATAGTACTCGTACTTCATCGTTTTTTCCATGCGTCTGTGTAAATGTTGTAGGAAGGAAATTACTATACCAAAAGTTTTATGCGAATATTAAATAAATGGAATTAAAATGTTTCAAAACTGTTATTAAATGACACAACAATTATTAGTTGTGTGAGAAAAATTCCTTCCCTTTAACATTTAAATTGCTAAATTTTTTTGGCAAGGTTAATACAGACTTTGGCTATTTAAACAGGAACTGTCAGACTAAATGACATTACGATGTAAAATTTAAAACAATAATTTATTTTGCGCTATTACTTCATATTTGTGAGAAGCAATTACTATTTTGCATGATGCATAGTGATTCATAAGTTCGGAACGACTTTGAAAATCAGTAATTCGTAAGCGAATGAAGATAGACTAATGAGAACTACACACAAATAATGGAAGGGCCGCTGTAGCCTAATGTTAAGGCCTCGGCTTCGGACCGGAGTGTTCCAGATTCGAAACCCGATTCCACCGAAGATCGGTCGTATATTGGGCCCGTAGAATATTATATGAAACGTAGGGGATGAAACCTCCTCCCGCTACTGCAAAAGTTTGGAGAGGGGCGCCAGCTTAGATGTCGTCCTCGTCATCTGACCGCGGGTCAAAATCACGAAATCTGTCGCAATAAAGCACTCATGTCAATAAATAGTTATACATTTATAATTTTACTATTTTAGATTTTCGAAAAGAAATTTAGTTCTATAATGTTCACAGGATTTGAGAATTATGAGGCAAAAATGAAAAATTGTTCTGGAAAGTAGAAAATTTATCTGTCATTAACTATTACGCATTCTTCACAAATTTGATTACGATTCAAGTAGATAAATAAGTCGAGTGACAAATAAAGTAGAAGTCGCAATCGTATGGACTCTAAAATAGTACCAGATTTTATAGTTTAAATAGTTGAGTATCAGCAAGAATCTTTAGTTTATGTTGTTAGTATCAAACAACACAAGCAATAACTTTCAGAGACAACGTTATGTATATATGATTGACAGGTGCAAAAGAACGCTTAAGAAGTCTGCAACAACATAATTTTATTTGGGCTTCTTATCCGTGCATACCAATACAGAAACTCCATTATTTTTCAAATTTTAGCTTCAGCGCGAAATTTGGTATGATATTTATATATCATTAAACTATTCCAAGCCTTACCATCAGCACATTATGACACCATATAGCGTATTCTAGTAATCCATAGTTGTTGACTGCGAAAATTATATTAAAATTCTGATGACTGAACGTAATTGAATAGCCGTTACGCAGACCTGCTCTCTTTCAGAAAAAAATCGTACCGGTTATTTTCTGGGTTCTATAAAACTCCAACGAGATAATATCTTTCAGCGATTAAAATATTCTTAAATATTCTTTAAAACTGAATGAACTGTAAATTATTTAGACTCCAACACGCTTTCATAATCAAACTAACGCACGTGACGTGAAATAATGATAAAATTGCCAAGCCAATAAAAAATAAGTGCTCACTTTTACGATCTCCAACCAGAAACACGAACCTGTTTTGGAGTATTTTGTTAATGCCCTAAATAAATATTATTTAAAGGTCTAATGGGAATATTATCAGACTTTGAAAGAGGTCTTCATGGCTTTTTTCTAACTGCTGAGCCTCCTCGTATTTCGAGCATCAATAAATGGTATCTTAAACAGGAACCTATGAACTGGAAAGTGCTTGGCAAGTTTTTCGGCTTCGAGGAAAAAATAACGCGATAATGATAATGAAGAGGCGAGGGTACACATTCAGTCTTAATTAGGTACTGAGAGCTAAATTTGTTCTAATCAGCGGAAAAACTTTCTATTTGCTTCATTAGTCGAGGGTCTGAAATTTTTATTCCTTCTAGTTCATTGGGTTTGCTTCGTTAAACTCAACACCTAGATTCATTTACCTATTTGCGCTTCCAAGTATTAAATCATTACTGATGCCCTTACAGTTTGCTTATTAGACTGAGTTTCTTAGGTGGGGGTGCTCATAATTAAACTTAAGTTACTATACACGTACGTTGTTAAAAGTGTTTATCAATTTTCGAGAAATTGTGACTGTATGGGGGAGAGTTCAGAGCTAAACTGAACCAATTCTGAGAAAGCGGATCTAAAAGTCAATTAGCTGCATCTAAAATAACAGTGGATTTCTAATTGTTCTTGCTGCTTGATCTTTTTTGGTGGATACAAATTGAACCCTGGACTGGAATCATTATTAGACAGAAAATATAACATTTCGACAGTAAAATGACATTTTTATTGCAAAATGGAGGAAAAATGTTCTTGGTTCACTAAACTCTGATCTCTCCATATCTCAGGTAGCACAACATGTTGCCCGATACTGAATGATATTGTTCGATATTATAAAATAATATATGATATTAAACAATATTACACAATATCGCTAATATTGTTCAATATTGTACAATATCTTTGTGCTACTGGGGATATAGGAGACTCAGGAAATTACATTCATTTAAGAAGCTGTAATATTAGTGTAGAAGAGCCTGCCTATCACTACACTTGATTCTATTGAAGACTAGAAATTTTAAAAGTAAATGCTAAGTTTCAAACTTTACAGGAGAAGGAAAAAGAAGTGCAGTCCTCAAAGTACTTATGGGTTAATCTGGAGTCTACTGTGCCGACTTACTTCGTTCCTCTTAGGATCGCCAATTCTTTGCCGCCAAGAACGGAGATGAGAGAACAATTTTTTGGTTGCGCAATGGTTTTTTAATGAGTGACATGCGAGCATGCGCGGAAATTAATCTTTCATCGGTGTTTTTCACATCAAGCTATATTGCGTCTCCTTTCGATTGGACTGTTTCATTCATCACTTCGATGTGATTGGTCGATTCATTCGAATTTCAATAAAACTTCGCTTGAAATTCTGCGGTTTGAATATCCGTTCAGTACTGTGTATGTTATTCTGAGTGTTTCGTTTCTCAATGAATAAGCCAAGCTACGAGTATTCCGCTACGCTGAAAGCTAAGCCGCTGATGTTTTTTAAGTTAAAAAAATTGCCGGTACAAACTTGAAATGCCGTTGGCATTGCGTGCTCAATCTCTCCTTTTCAGGTCACGCATGCGCAAGAGAGCAATAAAAAGCGCTCTGCACATTCAAAACAGCATTTGGCGACGGTAAATGAAATTGTGCAAAGAAAAATTGGCGAGAAACAGGTGCGCACCGTAAACTCCAGGTTTACCTACTTTTGTTACCGGAAATATCTACCAATGCGTTTTTGAACTACTTAAAGTTTGTTTAACACGTACATCGGTTCCTAGGTTGAAAATGCTGGCGTTTACTACGTTTTGACTTCATTTTTTTGTGTGTTTCTGTGTTTTCCATTTCCAGTTTTCAATTGCCTTATAATGATAAGGGATATTGCAGAGGGTTTTAATTTAAGATAACGTGAATGACACAATGGAAAATAATTCAATTCAGACCAAGTTTTAATTAACAGTGAACGAACAAATAATGACTAGTTGCAAAACACGAATATACTGATTAGATAATTATCTAATGAATATCTTAACCCAATTACTGTTATAATGGTTCCCTGATTAATATATTGTAACTATTATCTTTTTTAAATTAGACTGGAAGTCTTAACTGTCAGTTGCTTGTTTTAATTAGCAGAAATTCTCTAAAACAGAAACTCTTCTACCGTCATCTTTAAAAATACAGTTTATATCGTCCCTTATTAAATTTCGAAAATAAATAAGTCATATTTTGATTAACTCTTTATATACCATAAAAAATATTTCTAACATAGCAAACATTCATTTGAATCGCTTTACTTCTCGAAACTCTCTTCCATGACACCATTTTGTAATGTTTCAAAGTATTTGAGAAGGCCCACACAAAAAA
>BGPR01000649.1:212850-248131 GCA_013235015.1 Araneus ventricosus | reverse complement strand
AATGTTTCAAAGTATTTGAGAAGGCCCACACAAAAAAATTTACAAAGACAAGGTAAATAGCCTGTTTCTTATGTAATTTCGAATCTCTTGTGTTTGTGACAGTGATTTAAAAATGAATTTAATAAAAAAAATTTAAAAAACACGCTTCTATTAGTGTGCTGAAAAGTAGAAATTCCTTCTTTATTTCTAATATTTTCTGCTTTATTGTTTTTAATTTATAATTCATTATTATAATAGTGTTGAATTTTGAAATCCTTTTTTCTTAGATTCATTACCAGATGGTGCCACTAGCATGGAATCAAAACTGAGTTATAATTATCAACTAACTGGTAATTAGGCACTGAAAATATCATAACAGCATATTGTCTTTGAGAGTATAGAATTTCAAACATGTAATGCATCAGCACAGGAAGTGAGGGAAAAATGGATTGTAATATTTCATTTTTTCAATCAAGAAATAAGTTAACAAGAAGTATTAAAAAAGAAATACCTGAACATTTCTTCTAAATAATTAATCTATGTACTCAAAAAAATGTAAAGTTTACAGAACAGGATTAGAAATACGAAGACACGCAAAAGAACACAAGGCTCAAATAGAGAATTATAAAAAATTGTTATTCGTAAAAATAAAAATGAATTACATGAAACTGAAAATCAAGTAAACCATCTACAAATAGTTCAATACAAAAAAAATCAAACTAAATTATTAACGTTTTAAAAATTTTAGTGATGTTATTTTGAACTATTAAAGAAGGTAAATGTTAAATAAACCATAACGAAATAAAAATAAATAAAAGTAATATTTGATTTTAAATTATCTTAGATGTTTTGAAAAAAATATTTGCAAAGATTTGCGTTAATATAAAGAAGTAATTCAATGTAAAAAAGTAAAATGTCATAACTGCACGTGAAAAATCTATACTAAAATAGAAATCCAAAAATGGAAGAATAAAATCTCTAACAGTGTCTATTTATTTCTGCGTCTGCATCTCTTCTAATAATAAAGGAGAATGCTTGTGTGTGCCTGTGTGTTGGCGATCTACAGGGCAGACCACTGACTTAGAGATACGACATTCGGCACGAACATTCTTTGGAGGGTGAGAATGTGCACCTCGGAGCCGTTTTTTAAAAATTATAATTAGAATTTTAATTAATTAAAAAATAAGCGAAATTTTGTCGTTTTTCCATAATAACTGTAGAAGATATTACAGCACAAAAATCATTTTTACACCATTTGAAAGCCCAAGCAATTATCTTTTCAATAATATTAATTAAGTTGCCGTAAAATTTTTCTTTAATTTTAATAACATTTTAAAAATATTTTTGCATAATTTACAACAATACTTTTCATTGTTTTAACACAATTCAAACCGTTTTCATTGTTTAAATAAATATTTATTTGCATGTTTCTTTTTGATTGTTGAAAGCTAAGGTAATATCTTAGTGTTTAATGATATGTCTTAATCAGCATAATTTCATACAGCTAATATGCTGCTGGACGTAAAATGTGCCGCGACATTTTAAAGTTAAAATCAAATTCATATTTTGCAAGAGGAATAAGAGAGTGAAATTGATGCAGACAACTGGAAAATGTATGATCCATGACACAGACAGTTACTCGACTTCATTAGGAACGTTCATGCAGACAACGAACAGAATAGGTGCAAGGCTACTGAAAGAACATGGGTAAAATGTCTATAACAATATGAAATTTAAAATTGTTGAGGGAAACATGAATATCAAATTATACGTAAGATATTCAATTCAAATTGTATTCCCGGTGAACAAGCTGATCGCCAAAGGCGGCTAGTCTATTTATATGTTTATTGAGTGGGCCCAAAGTTTACTACTAAAAATCATTCTAGAAACAATATAACCATAACTTCGTGACAAAATGAAGCAATTTTAGAGTTAAAATCAAAGTCGGGATCCGCTTTCTTTTATCTTTTTATCTTCGATTAATTGTTGAATGGTTATCATTTAAGACAGCTCTATTTAAGAACTAATTAAGTCGAAAGCTTCATAAAATAAAATAATTATTATTTTAATAATTGCTGGAAATACTTTACAGTATTTCAACCACAGTTTTGAATTCGAAAAAAAATATTGGAATAAATGCTTGAATATACTCAGAATAAAAGTGCAAAACCAAATGCAAATTTCAGTCCAGCACATTTTCATTACACTCTCTTTATTTCAACAATCACTTTTCTCAAAAGTGATTTATATTTTATTTAACTATCAGAAATATTTTATATTTAGCCTAGAAATTAAATTCACTATCTAAATAATATATTATCAGTCCACTCGGATATTTGAAGAATGATAGATCTTTGTAAAATATTCCTTTGACGTAAAATCTTCCTTTTTCGCTAAAATTACGAGAATAAGCAAACTTTGAAGATTCTGTCGTTCTTCAAGTTGAAAAAATGCGGCTGAAACACGACGCACGTCGTCAAAATGCATTATTATGACGAAGAGTAAGTATAATTATCCGAAAATTGTTAAAATAGAACCTAATTAATTCGGCCGAATGATTAACAATCGGCTTCTAAACGGCAACTAAGAACATCCATTAATCATCTTCCACTTTCATCTAAATTTAATGGATGATTTTTATTATGCTTTTCTAAATCTATACCACTCATCATTTAGAGCAGTTCAGTTTTTAGTAGCCAAGACAATTTAAGTTAATAATGCAGGAAAAGCTATGTGGCATATCATTACGCGTGGTTAAATATTCCCGAATATGATCCAACTGCATTTGAAAGTAATTGATGAATTTGCACAGAGTTTATTTGAAACACCAATAACTGATAATTTGCATCAGAAACAGTGTATTTAAAATGCAATGGTTCGATTTCGATGACATCTTTCGATGCTCTAAAATGCGTAGGAACGTGTTATTATGTTTTTCAACGTAATACGTCTGCTTCCATTGCCATCATGAATTGTCATTAACTTCTTCAAAGATACTGATATATGTGTTATTTTAAATTTTTTTAATTAACATTATTCTAAGCAAAAAAAGAATTTAAATTCGTTCCATAAAAATTCGGAAAAATAAATTAGTTTTTTTCCGGGTTCACTCAGTTTTTGCAGATGTAAAATAAAATTAATATAATCAGATAAATAATTCTATCCTATTAACAAGGGGAAAAAATTCGTCCTTGAAGAGGTTAATATTCATCGGTGTGAATTATTCTTACGTTAATCTTTTTCAAGGGGACATACGACTCTTAAACGTCGAAAAAATTAGGGGGGGGGGCTGTCAGATTCGAAACATTATATCGCTTAAACAATGCAATTCTCAAACTCACATTTTTGTCTAGAAACATATCTGGTCTTTCTCTTATGGTACACACATTTTCAAACCTTTGTATTGGTATGTATTTACTTGAGAGAGTAATAAATATGGATATTATTTTTGGAGAAAAAATGAAATAGTCACCTTGCGCGCATGATTACGGATAAAATATTGACCTAAACACAATATTTTGGGTATCTAAGTAATCCAAACAGTCTGTGTGAGAAACTGAACCACATTTTATTAACATTTAAATTTAATTTCTATTTTATATTCCAATTTAAAATAAAATGTTAAAAATAGTTAAAATTTCAACTTTACCTTATTGGGAGAAAATATGAACACAAATTGTGGTTCAATTCGTAGAACATAGCACAATACACATGCATTAAAAGTTTTATGTAAGAATATTCAATAGTTTTTGAGATATTGCGCGCACAATATCAAAAAAACACATTTTGAGATATAGCGCTTTAAAGATATGACCATTTTCATTGTTTACGTTGAACATCTGATATATTTTCCTTCATAACTTTCATAATTATGGGAACTTTTTAACGCGGATTGTTTTAATTTGTTAAAAAAAGACTGGGAAATAATTTTTTTTTCATAAAATGGAAAATTTTCGAGGTTTAACATTTGTATGTTCCCTTAAATTGCAAATGTCTGCGAACGTTTATTTTAAATTTTGCTTTCTTTGAATTTTAAATGTATGTTCAAAAGTATTATCAGCCTTTACTCAGCTGTGTCATTTTTACATCAACTGTGGATCACTGACTAAATGAGTTTTGAGGCTTTCTTGAAAGAGACGTCAACAAATCTAGCCTTAATATCGAAGTGAGAAACAATCCGATTGAGCACCGAATTGGCAAATTTCTGTAATTTCCAGCTAAAATTACTACACAAGACAGGTATTGGAGTTTCAATATGAAGTCTTAGTTATCTCAAACGTAGTGTGAGATAACTGAGATCGAAGATACTGTACTTTGATCATAGCCAAAAGGCCGAGAATTGACCTTTATCAAAGGTGGTTGGTTTATGATGAGAATGCGACTAGTTACTAGTAAATGTTAGAGATTTCGACAGCGCCTGGTATTGCAGTTGCAAACCAATATAAAATCGTGAGGTAAATTAAAATAATTTAAGACTGATGATATCTGATTTAAAATTATTCGCCGTTTATTAAAACAGAACTAAAACAAAAAGGGTTAATTCATGATGTCACCTGATACACATAAAACGCTCTGCTTCAATTTTGAAATTCAGTGAGTTTCTTTAACCCTTTGCGGACAGGTAACTTTTTAAAACACCCAGATCAGGTTGGCGCAACTTTATACGCCATTATATTTTTTGCAACTCTGTGCTTAATTAATTACATAAAACTTCATTCTTCTTAGTGTAATAAGATTAGGGGTTTGATGGATGTATAATATTTACATTTGTGCCCGAATTGTAGCCTCTATCCTCTTCGTTAACTGAATTTCCCACACCTTAATCTCGAAATCGGTGAATTTGACACACACTATACGCCGTACCTGACCGCAAAGGGTTAAAGAGAGAAAAGAATGCGTCTTCATAAAAAATTCTAACAAGTTTTTAGTTAGATGATATTGGAGAGATATGACGTCATGTGAATCCCCATCATTAAAATTCATCTTAACGATTTCAGCCATTCGCTCAGGAAATGCTAATGATGAATCATCAATATGAAAATAGATTAAAGCAAGAAAATATTGAGAGTGGACATTCAATAAAAATTAACAATATTAGCCATGTCGTCTAATTTACAACTGAGCAACTTTTAATACGAATGTTCCATGCTTTTTATTATGTAGACCTCCTTTAAGGATGTGAAACTTTTTCATAATATAACCCCATATTTTTTCATTATGATATATGTAAAAATATACTAGTCAAAATATGCTTCACAAGTGGATAAGGTTCAATTATTAAGGAAAGCTTCATTGCAACAATAAAGCAACATCAATCAAAACAAATATAACTCAACTTTTAGTAAATATTAGAATTTTTTGCTAGTTGTCAAATTCCTCCTATTAATTTATTAGCTATTTTCTAAGGAAATATATATTTTTATATTTTTTCTATTGATCTTTTAGTACTTAGGAAGGTTATATTAGTTTATAAATCATAGAAGCATAAAATAAAACAAGATTATGACAAAAACTCAGACATTAAAATCTTGATCATTCGATGAGAATTTCAAATAGATAAACAGATCAAACAACGAAAGTAAATATTATAGCATTAAAGCCCCATTACGGAAATATTTGTAAAGGATATGATATGAATTGCTAATATTTATTAAAAAGGAATTTTTCCCCTTAAGTTTTCAGTAAATACTTCCTATAATATGCTTTAAAATAGCTAAAAATAATTGACAACATTTCAAGTAAACAAATATTAAACTAATGACGTCATCAGTACAAAAAGAAATTTTTGAACTACATACTTATTTTAAGATTAACATGAAAATAAACAAATCAACTCGAATAGAATATTTCTAGACCCTTTTTAAAAAAGATAAGTAAACTCATATTATCAACATAAATATCATTCTTGTAATGCCAACGCAGAAAACTCAATTTTGAGAAAGCGAGAACTGAGATGAGAGTTGATGGCTTAAGTTTCCAACTCGCCTTAAATCCTTTTATAGAAAAAAACGTAATATAACCGCTTTAAAGCTGATCTTCGATTCTTCGAGTAACTGAAGCTTCAATTTATTTTCTCTTTCATTAAAATTAATGAAAACTAAAAGATAAGTGGATAAAATGTACTTACAGAAAGAAATCAAGGGAAAAAATTATATAGCGGAAAAAAGTTAAAATCATCTTAGTTAAAATATTTCAAGTGAAATCAGTATGATTCAGTAGGAGAAAAAGGAAATTACTGATAGAAAATTTCTTAGAAAATATCAATAATAATTTACAAAATTTAAGACACAACTTTCCACAATACAGTTCAGCTCAAGTGTTGAAAGTTGTTTAATGTCATTACTTATGTAACGTAACTAAAATTCCAAACACAATTATAGCGAGGTAAATCTATGGATAAAAAAATAATTAGTTTAAATAATTCAACCAATCATTCAAAAATAATTCAAGACAGATGATAGTTTGAAACAATTCATGATAAAGATTTGTTGTACTTACACTTTCCAGAAAAAGTCTGCGTACAAGCACATATCAAATATTCAAGAATGAAAAAAAGCATATTGTAATGATGATATTAATTTCATTTTTATGTATTATATTCCACAGAAAATTAATTTGCTTATAATAACAATTTCAGAACTGTATCACACATAGTTTTTTAAAAAATTAATTAAACTTATAAATAATATAAACATCTACCAGAAAAAGTTTGTGTATAGATAAAAAATAAGCCCGCAAAAATTCATTCCCATAGACTTCGAATTAAACTTTTGTAGCTAGTTGGATAACCTTTATGTCTAGGAACCTCTATCAATCGTTTGAGCATAGATTTCACCAGTTGGGATGTTTCCTCAGAAGAACGTTATTCCATTCTGTGATAATCAGTCTTTTCAACATGTCTTTCCAGATTTTGTCATGTTAGAGAATCTTGCGTTCCAATAAGTGCCATAAATGTTTGAAAGGATTTATGTCCAGCGATTGCGGAGGAGAATGAAACTGATTTTATATTTGCAGCTAGAGCTTTACTTTAGGGGAAATGTGCTTAGGATCATTATCCTACATGAAACAAAAGTCATCTCCAAGATTCAAATGCTGTGCTACCGCTTTGTTTCAAATTTTCTTTTTCAATGTTCAAATACCCCATATGATCTAATGTTGAGTCTATAAAATTTAAACTACCAACGCCACTGGCTGCCACCCCCCCAAACCGTTACACCACCTCCACCGTGCTTAATTATAAACACAAGATTCTGTTGCTCAAAAGCCGTACGTTGTTTCCTGCACGCCAGCTCACGCTCTGATGACAAAAATACAAATTTGCACTCGTCAGAGAAAATAATTTTTTTCTCAAAACTCTGGAAGCGTATTAGTATGCTAATTTAAAAATCTGAACGTTTTTGCTTATTGACAGGTAACATGTGCGCTTCTCTACAAGCTACACTCCCATGAACATTTTCCATGCCTTTTTAAAATTTTCCGTATGGTGTCTTCATGAGGACTTTTTTCAAATATCTCTCTAATGTTATTTGCAATTTGAGATGCAGTAATCCTTAGATATAGACTTACGGACTTGAAGATGTTATGGGCAGTCAGCTCAGATAGACCTCCAATACATGCCTTTCTGATAGCAGAATTTTGATTAATTGTAATTACTGATCACTCTTAGGATAGAGGAATGAGTTCTTTAAACAATCTTGTCATCTCTCCGAAGAGTTCAACACTCATTCGTTACATTTTAAAACAATCTTCCGTTAGTCTGGAGTAATCTCTTTTCCTTTCAAATACATTTTATTTTTAACCTAATTTAGCTTTCAAAAAACGCAAAAAGTAATATTTTAAATTTACTTACTGTACTTTTATTATATTTGTACGTAAACTCTTTCTGGTAGCTATTTCTGATATTTCGAAGTTTATTTAATTTTTTAAGAAACAATGTGTGATATATGTCTGAAATTGTTATTACAACCTAATGAATTGTCGAAGAAATATAATAAATAAACATTAAATTTATATCGTCATTAAAATATGCTTATTTTTATTTTTGAATATTTTCTGTGTGTTTGTACTCAGACTTTTTCTGGAAAGTGTATATCGTACGTTGTTAAATATAAAATTACAAAATACCATTAAACATGGACGAAACTGTCGTAAGCTGAATCCCTCACCCTCAAAAATTGATTCAGTTATTAATTATGTAGACTCGTCCCTAGTAAATATCCAGAGAGAAAAATATAAAAATAAAAATTTTGGGAAATATTGAGAAAGTCAAACACATTAATAAAAGTAAATTATCTAGGAAACAAGCATTTGAATACAAATAACGCTACACGCAACATGATTTTAAATAGTTCGCAAAGCGTTGCAAATATCGAGCTAAATTATGATTGTAACATTTTGCCTATTACTGAAACATATTTAACAAGTAAAGGAAGAATTTCAGTTTCCGCATACGCCACCTAAGTTAAGTTAAATTAACCAAAATGATAAATTTTCTTTTAGCTTAAAGGCTTTGTAATAGTTGAGAAAAATGTATGTGGACAACAGAAATAATGTATGGTATCGCAGAAATCTAAAGAAGTTTTAACACTATTTATGAGCCGATAAACATATGGTAGATAATATATTATATAAAAGTCATTCTATGCCTTATATGCAAATATATTACTTACGATATAAAAGATCTCATTTCGTTGAACTTTTCTGCCTAGTCATCGAAATGCGTAACATGCAAAAGACATTCTGTGTTTTATAATAGACCTCGTTTCGAAACACTTTTTTCTCTTTTACCATAATCTAATGCATAAATCATTCTATGTTTTGCAACAGATCCTGCTTCGAGAGGTCTTGATTTTACAACTATCATAACCAAGTTTCCCGTATTAGGTTTAATGTACTTAACACTTTTAGTGCCAAACGACGACTATATCGTCGTTCGCAACACTTGTGAAAAGTGCCAATGACGATGTATCCTTATGATGGTGACTTACTATTCGCATCGCTCAAAATAAATTTATAAAACGCTATAAATGATTTTATTAATATATTTCATTTATTATTAATATTAGAATAATATTATATGGTAATAATAGTATTCGATTAATATTATAAGTTAATATTCAATTTTTCTGCTTTTCTTCATGTGTTATATTTATGTTATTCGTATGATTTTCAACAAATATTGAAATATAGTGCGCATTAATTTATTCTCCCTTTATTTCGTAATATGCTCATTTCTGAATTTTGTAAATATCATTCTTATTTTTTTGTATGGGCTTTTTCCCAAACCTTAACAAATTCGTCAAATTGGTATGATACTCTCGGTCGGCACTAAAAGGGCTAAACGGGGCAAAGCAATTCAGTTGTTTATCATTCCAAATAAACAACTGAATTCCCTTAAAGAAATTTCAAAGTCCTTGTAAAAACAAACTTTCTCTTCTTTCCGAAATTTAATATATTTAGTATTTTAAAATCTTAAATCTAATTTATTAACCATAGATAGTTTTTCATTCACATCTTTATGTTTATCTTATTAATTCTTAAATATTTTGATGCGGTAGGTTATGGCAGTTTTAAAACATTAAACAGTTTAAAACAGAAGTTTAAAATAATATATGTTCATAAATATATTTGAAATGTTTGTAGATTTTTAATTAGAAACTTTCAGTGAGAATTTTAGACAAATAAAAATTTAAAGTATGTAAAAGCACTAAAGCACCAACACTGAAGCATTTTTCAAAAATATACTACGAGTTAAAATAATGAAAGCAAACTTCTCAACTTTTTCCTAAATATTTCTCAAAATGTACACTAAAATAGCTTAAAATTGCCGACAAAAACACCTTCAGTAAACAAGGATTCAAGTTATTGATATCATCATTATAGAAAAGCAACTTTGTGAACTACATTCTTATTTTAATATAAACAAGAAAGCATATCCACCGGAATAGAATGATGCTAGATACCTTTAATAAGATCAGTAAACTCAGATTAAGCGAGTAAATAGCAATCTTGTAATTACAACGCAGTAAACTCTAGTTACGGAAAACGAGAAGGAACAAAAAAAGTTTCTATCTGGGCTTAAGCTTTCAACTCACTGTTAATCCCTTTCTCGAAAAAGTAAAAAAAAAAGCAGTAATAACCTTTGAAAACGAATGCTGGTTTTACGAGAAATCGAAACTTCAATTTATTTGCTCTTTCTCGAAAATTAATAAAAAGTGATAAAAGATAATTAAAAAAACTGAAGAAAGTGTACTTAAAGAAGAGAGATAGAAAAAGTGAATTTAAGCAGTTGAAAAAAGGTGAAATTCTTTTAATTAGAATCTTTCAGAACAAAATCTGAATGATTCAATTAAAAAAATGGATGCGCAAATATGACATTTGTTCGCGGACCTCATTAATGAACCTAAAACACGGGAATAAATCGATAAAAGCATATTAGGACGCATTAAACACATGAGCATGGAGATCATCTTCTTTCGCTGCTTCCGGCCTCTTCTGCATAAATGAAGTGTAAAACTTGCTTGAGATGGCAATTTTTCAGGTTGCCAGCAACTTGTCCCAATTACTCGACTCTATTTCTTCCATCTTCTTTGTGAAGATGAGGCATGGAATAATCCGTTTTTGTATCCTTTCTTGGATAATAGATCCATTTTCACCAAGTCTATTTTGTATTAAGGAACTAGTTATCGTTAATCAGGTAAGAAAAATACAATAGACGAGAAGAAAATAAATTTCATGAAGAAATTGATTCCGAAAAAACAAAAAATGCTAGAATTTAATTAGTGATTAATAAGATTTTTACGTTGGCGTTCTGATTCAACATAAAATATATTTTACATAGACCTCCTAGTTTTCAGCTGTCGTTGAAATACAAGGGACCTGAGTCAACATCTCACTGTCTAAACTTTCACTTTATGCTAACTTGAGAATAATTTCATAAAGAATATATACAAAGTTGCATTAAGAAGGTGTATATTACGTAAAGAAAATAACAAATTGCAAGTTTTGGTAAACTAGTGAATTAAATTTAATTAAAACAAAATTTCTTCAAAATAAATAAAAAGCAAAAAAACAAGTTACAATTGTTTTTTTCAAGGACCCCACTGAAAACTCCGGAAGTATATCAGAAAATGTAAATATTTTATCTTTTAGTTTACAGGTAAAATAAAACTTTATTGATCTCGTCATTTATGGGATTTGACGTTTCTTAATTTAAAAAAATTATGTGCTTTCTGCATTCTGCACTGGTAAAGCCATTCAAAAATTAATTTAGTCGGAAACGAATTAATAATTCCGCAGCCCACAGAGAACGTAGGTAATATTGCTTCCAGACAACAGCAATAAATAGGAAGCTTATTTACATAAAGTTTTTGGTGAATTTTAAATGCCTTCATCATTTTTACAGCTTCGGGGCGCAGGCAGTGGCAGAGTTTTATTTTTACATGCACATATTTTGCTGGAATTTATTTTTTAATTATAAAAGATTATATGTTTTCTGCATTTGTAGCAGGAAATTTCATTGTGATGAAAACTCTTTCGGCTCTGAAGGTACTAGAAAAACTTCGCTGAACATGACACCTTTTATTTTTAACATGACACCTTTAAACTATTTAGAGAGCAATTTTCTCAAATCTTGCAATGAAAACCTTTTTAGAGTGTATAGATTTTAATGAATAAAGATAAATGCAAACGTTATGTTTCGATAAATGCAAAAATTTGATTTTAAATTATTTCAGATACCAGTACATTTTCTGTGAATTTTATAACTGATTTTTTTAACTGACTTTTCCGGTCAGAATAGAGAGAAAATCGATTTGCAAAGCATCAGCAATAAAAGACGTCAATTTATGTTGTTCAGAAGAAAATGACTTCTTACAATGATTTTCATCAACATTACTGCTTTCGTTTTAAAAACATTTCCATATGTAATAAATAACTGAAACTTTGAGTGAAATTAAAATTTTTAGCAATAGATTAAGTAATTGTCATAAAGCGTTTGATATTTCGTATTATGATACGACCTTACTAACTTAGGCTTTGTGGACGCATGAGTTTCAGACTTTAAAAAGTTAATTCGAAATTCTTAATCAAAACTTATCAATCATATAGAATTTTATTTTATAATCTTAAAATCCAAGAAGAGAAACTTAAAGTTAACAGGACATTAAAAGTGTATACAACTATTTGTACATTCCAACAGAAACAGCACAGCATATCGCAGTTAATGAATGATGCCACCACAGGGAATACTTGAAAGATGTCCATGATATCTGAACTTGGTTGTTAAACTAATCTTGCGAAAGCTGATGCAAATCCTACGGAATATTTATCGTTTGACAGCACCATTTCAAAGCGATTAGTTTCGGTTTAAGTTTAGTTTAGTTTAGTTATATTAAGCTCCCGTTTTGAAGCAACACGAATGCTATTTTGGAACGGACCTCGTAATCTTGAACCACGGTCAGATGACGAGAACAACACCTGAGCTGTCCCTCCCCTCCCCAAACTTCCACGCCACACCAACAGGAGGACGATTGGTCACTACGTATGATTTGGCGTGCAACAGGCCCCATACACGGCGGATCTTGAGTGGAATCGAGTTTTGAACCTGGAACTCTCCGGCCCCAAAGCCGAGACCTTAGCACTAAGCCTTAGTTTCGGTTTAAAAATATATGTATATCTCCTAGATCATCGGTTCCCAACCTTTTTGGTAGTGCAGACCACCTGTTGTATACAAAATATTTCGCGGCCCACCAACTAATTATACAAGTAAAAAAATACAAACACATTTAATGCATTTATATATTATATGTGCGTATATGTCAACAATTAGTATTCAACATTACTTACAGTAAAAAGGATTAAAAATATATTGTTTATTAACCATCTGAGAAGTTAGCTATTTTAATGTACTAACTTTCAAGTATTGAAAATTTGCTTCTAAATTGAATAATTTGATCTCTATTGCATTTAGTCAAGTCTCTGAAATCCTAAGAATGTTTTATTCATGGTAGTTTAAGAAATTATACACATGGACATGAATATCTGCTTCTGAACTTAATATGAGAAACGGAAAAATACGTCTGAAACGCTTAGAGGGTTAAGCAAAGAAACAAGTGAAGACTCTTGAAGCTTTGACTCTTGACTAGCGTTCGGCGGCCCACTAATGCGCCCTCTGAGGATCACGAGTGGGCCGCAGACCATGGGTTGGGAACCGCTCTCCTAGACCATACAAGTATTGAATAATTTTACATTTGTCATAATTTCATACGTCACATATACCAACGATAGTGGATTATGGAATGCCAGTTATATGGCAAGGTACGTGCTTTAGTGTCAGGTACATGAACTGCCTGTTGTATGTAAAGCATTTATCCCTAAATCCACTATCGGATATAGCTTTGTGACTTGTAACAATATTCAGGACCTCTGGCACGTGAATTGTGCAACACATATTTGACTCCGAGCAAGCCAATTGACCTCCGAACTGTCTCGATGTTACTCCCTTGTGGGATACTATAGGAAGCTCATTAAGCATTACACTGCACTAATTGTGGCCACACCTACAAAGCAGGTTGCATTAGCTTTGGCCAGTTGGGAATTATGTGGATTAGTGTCCCCAGTGCTGTCGAGTTCAAACGTATTGGCTTGCTGAATCAATAGATAGTGACAGCTAGTTAATTCATATAAGAAATTTAGAGATATTTATTGCTTGCTATTGCTTCATTGAAAGCAATTAGATCAATAAATAATTATTTTTCTCCTGGACAGAGATAAAGCCAGTAGAAAAAGACATTCTACATTATTTTTACGATATCTCTTACGTTACGAATATTGAATATTTTATACTTTACGGATATTGAGCGCTGTAAAAATAGTGTACATTATTTTAATACTTCGAAGGATGTTATATTTAATGTTTGATTTTTTTGTCTCCCTTTTAGGCTTTCCAATGTTTTACTTCTTTTCAGTCATTTGCAGTTAAATTCGATGGGAACGTTATTTCATAGTTGATTTGGGTATAACAGCTAAAAGGAATAATAAATATAAGAATTCCCTCTTCATTCTATCTAACCTGCATACTATCACTAAATTTATAATGAATTTAAATTATAATTTAAACTTTTTCACGCTTAAGAAAGAGATAGATTTTTAATAAATTAAGTGGATGAGTTTTTGAATAAAAAATTATCAAAGTTTCTTTACTTTGATTATAATGATGAGATTTATTTGCATTTTGAATTAAGCTCGTTTATAGAATTTTTGATATTTATAACTCTGCTGAAATCATTATCAACAATTAATTCATAGGAAAAAAATTGCGTTATCACTTTGAAACAGCTTATGTGTCTTTTAGGATATTATATGAATTGAAAAAAATAAGCACATATTAAAGAATGCGTCAGAGGGAGATAAATAGTGCCCAAAAATTAAAACCGGAATCTCTATAAAAATGAAGACGTTTGGCAAACCTTTTAGTTGATTGAAATGTTTGTCGTGGAATACCATAACATCTAATCAGTGACTTCGATTAATTAAATATCGAATAATGATTTTGAACATATTTAAGTTTTTAAGTGCCGTTTCCAGCAAAAATTTATAAAACATTACAAAGTTTCGGTGTAATACTAATTCAATCGCAATGTTATACAACATACAAAATTTATTCTATTCCTGTGGTGATCTCACTGTACTTTCATGTTCTTAACAACAGGAGGAATTTCAGAGAATTGAATAGAATATAAAATAGTGTCAAAGGTAATTCTTATCTCACCTCTTTTCGGGAACCTTGATTTAAAGCGAAATTTAAGAGAATTTCTCGCGATGTCCCTGGGATGTTGTGGGTTCTGAATGTCAAGTTCGGAAATTATTTATCTTAATGTCTAGTTTTGACAGAAGAAGCTCAGTTTAAAGGCTGAAGGGCATCCAAAAAGATCCACAATGACTCAAAATGTAAAGGGAAAACCGTAATACAAGCGTTCGAAAGATCAAAAATCAATTCAAAACAAAAATATCATTCGAAAATATTTAATAAATTCTTTAACAAACAGTTTTTAAAACTACACTTTCATTAGTACACTACTAGGCATAATTTTTCAATTTTCATTATTTTCTAATTTTTAGTCCTCAATTTATAATTCACTAGCTGATAACCCGACGTTATTCGGGATACAAATTTTTTCATACACTCCCTTCTGTTTCTTTCTTCACCAATATTATCACTAACTTTCTCCAACAAACATAAATCTCCTTCTAATCCTTTCTTGTTGAATTAAAACTTTCAAAATGTTTCGAAAAATATACATTGCAAAATAAAACATCAAAAGACAAAGATACTTTATAACTTTTCTTTCTCGCGCATATGTGAATAATAATGGAGAAAAAAATGTAATGATTTTTGCAGAAGAAAGGCGTGTTCGAAAAAATTATGGTTCTCCAATGAGAATATACGCAGAAAATTTCTGAAAATTTGCATAAAGAACTCGAATTTATCACTTAAAATTATATAAATAAAAATGTCATACGAATTTTAAAATAATTTTTGCGGCTTAAACTCCCTCTTGTGCGAATCCATCACTATATCAAATTTGGTCACTTTAAGTCAAACCGTCTGGGAGTACATAAAATAGATAAAAACGAACATTCATACATACTCTAAAAAAATTGCTGTTTTTATATGTGAATGCCCCACTTGCCAGCCAAATCGATTAACTCCATAAAACAAAAAGTACAGAAAAGTGATAAAATAGTATACATTGATTTTTCAAATTCCTTTGAAATTATAAATTCAAATTAAAGTCGTAGTCTGTATTACTGCAGATGAATCTGTTATCTAACGACATATAAAAGTATAAGATAGAATATCCTTGGAGTAAGCGTTATTATTACTACAATTTTTGCATGATTAAGTGATGTAATCAATTTGGCGAGTGAAAGAAAAGTATGAAATGAAATTCAATCTTCAAATTAATTTTTATCACCGGGAAAACTTCATTATATACATTTTTTATTGAAGATTTTAGCAAAAATGAATAATAACTCTTCTGTTACTGTTATTATTATTACTTTATTTAAATTGATTCATCAGCAATATAAATGATGTCTTATGCGTCAGCTGTATTTGGGCTCCCGTCATGCCGATTTGTCCTTAAGCTTTTATAATAATCATGTTTAATTGGAGGAATGAATTTCAACAAGTCCATCAAATCTTTCTTCTTTTTCTTGTCACAGTTCTACCTGTTGTATACAGTAAAGGCTAGTCTACATTTTTCAGAAATAGTGGTCTACCTTCCACACACCTGGGGGGAGGAGATGTGTCCACAATGAAACCGAACGTCACAAAGGACCCTGCCAGAAGCAAATATACGGACTTAAAAGCTTCTTATTTATTGTTATTGTCCGGAAGCAATATTACCTACGTTCTCTGTGAGCTGTGGAATTATTAATTCGTTTCCGACTTTATTTAATTTTTCAATGGCTTTACCAGTGCAGGATGCAGAAAGCCTATAATTTTTTTTAAATTAAAAAACCAATTCCAGCAAAATGGGGCACGTAAAAATCAAACTCTGCAACTGCCTGGGCCACAAAGCTGTGAAAGTGATGAAGGCACTTAAAAATCACCAAAATCTTTATATAAATAAGCTTCTTATTTACTTCTGTTGCCTTGAAATATTACTATTATCTATGTTCTCTGTGGGGCGTGGTTGTATTAATTCTTTTCCGATTTTATTTAATTTTTGGATGCCTTTACCAGTATCAGAACGTCAACTCCCATAAATGACGAGATAAATAAAATTTTTTTTTACCTGTCAACTAAGAAGTAAAATATTTTCATTTTCTTGTATACTTCCATAGTTTTCAGTTGGGTCTTTGAGAAAAAAAAAAGTTTTGTAACTTGTTTCTTGCTTTATATGTATTTTGAAGAAATTTTGTTTTAATTAAACTTCATTCATTAGTTACCAAAACTTGCAGCTTGTTATATTGTTTATGTAATATGCACCTCCTTAATGCAACATTGTATATATTCTTTATGGAAACATTCTCAAGTTAACATAATATGAGTTTTTTTTGTTTTATCGTAATCAATTTCTTCGTGAAATTTATTTTCTTCTCGTAAACAGTATTTTCTTTACCTGATTAACGATAACTAGTTCCTTAATGCAAAAAAGACTTGGTAAAAATGGATCTACTATCCAAGAAACGATACAAAACGGATTATGCCATGCCTCATCTTCACAAAGAAGATGGAAGAAATAGAGTCGAGTAATTGGGACAAGTTGCCGGCAACCCGAAAAATTGCCATCTCAAGCAAGTTTCACACTTCATTTTTAGAGAAAAGGCGGAAGCAGCGAAAGAAGATGAACTCCAAGCTCATGTGTTTAATGCGTCCTAATATGCTTTTATCGATTTATTCCCGTGTTTTAGGTTCATTAATGAGGTCTACGAACAAATGTCATACTTGCGCATCCATTTTTTTTAATTGAATCATTCAGATTTTGTTCTGAAAGATTCTAATTAAAAGAATTTCACCTTTTTTTCAACTCCTTAAATTCACTTTTTCAATCTCTCTTCTTTAAGTACACTTTCTTCAGTTTTTTTAATTATCTGTTATCACTTTTTATTAATTTTCGGAAAGAGCAAATAAATTGAAGTTTCGATTTCTCGTAAAACCAGCATTCGTTTTCAAAGGTTATTACTACTTTTTTTTTACTTTTTAGAGAAAGGGATTAACAGAGAGTTGAAAGCTTAAGCCCAGATAGAAACTTTTTTTGTTCCTTCTCGTTTTCCGTAACTAGAGTTTACTGCGTTGTAATTACAAGATTGCTATTTACTCGCCTAATCTGAGTTTACTGATCTTATTAAAGGTATCTAGCATCATTCTATTCCGGTGGATATGCTTTCTTGTTTATATTAAAATAAGAATGTAGTTCACAAAATTGTTTTTCTATAATGATGATATAGTTAACTTGAATCCTTGTTTACTGAAGGTGTTTTTGTTGGCAATTTTAAGCTATTTTAGTGTACATTTTGGGAAATATTTATGAAAAAGTTGAGACGTTTTCTTTCATTGTTTTAACTAGTAGTATATTTTTGAAAAATGCTTCAGTGTTGGTGCTTTAGTGCTTTTACATACTTTAAATTTTTATTTGTCTAAAATTCTCACTGAAAGGTTCTAATTTAAGATCTACAAACATTTCTAATATATTTATGGACATATATTATTTTATACTTCTTTTTTAAACTGTTTAATGTTTTAAAATTGCCATAAACTTCCACATCAAAATATTTAAGAATTAATAAGATAAACATAAAGATGTGAATGAAAAACTATCTATTGTTAATAAATTAGATTTAAGATTCGAAAATACTAAATATATTAAATTTCGGAAAGAAGACAAAGTTTCTTCCTACAAGGTGTAAGCGTATTTAATATTATGCCTGGCAAAAGCATGACTGCAACATAATTATTGTATATCAGTGTATTATAGCAGGTAAGTGGACAGTAAGATGTGTACTATTTTGAATTTGATTTTTAGAAATAGTCTAGAGAAGACACGAGTACGGTACGATTGAACGAAGTTACTTTGCATGTAGTTACGAAGTGTAATGGTTGTGCTTAATAAATGTTTTGTTTTAAAAGAAGTCTTATGAATATCAATCGAGAAGCCAACAAAGGACTTTGAAATTTCTTTAAAAGAATTCAGTTGTTTATTTGGAATGATGCATATTTTTTTGCCCCGTTTAGCCCTTTTAGTGCCGACCTAAATTTTCATACCAATTTGACGAATTTGCTAAGGTTTGGGAAAAAGCTTATACAAAAAAAACCAAGAATGATGTTTACAAAATTCAGAGAGGAGCATATTACGAAATAAAGCGAGAATAAATTAATGCCTATTGTATTTCAATATTTGCTCAAAATCATACGAATAACATAATTATAAAACATTATGAAAAGTAGAAAAATTTAATATTAACTTATAATATTAATACAATACTATTATTACTGTATAATATTAATCTAACATTAAAAATAAATCAAATATATTAATAAAGCCATTTATAATACCATTATTAAAACTATTTTTTATATTAATGTTTTATAAATTGATTTTGAGATAGTTTTCCCGAGATGGGAATAGTAAGTCACCATCATAAGGATACATCGTCATTGTCACTTTTCGCAAGTGTTACGAACGACGATATAGTCGTCCTTCGCAGTTCTAAAAGTGTTGAGTACATTAAGGCTAATACGGGAAAAACGGAGTTATGATCATTGTGAAATCAAGACCTCTCGGAACAGCATCTGTTGCAAAACATAGAGTGATTTATGCATTAGATTATGGTAGAAGAGAAAAAAGTGTTTCGGAACGAGATCTATTATATGGCACAGAATGTCTTTTGCATGTTATGCATTGCTATGATTAGGCAGCAAAGTGTATCGAATGAGATATTTTATATCGTACATAATATATTTTCATATAAGGCATAGAATTATTTTTATATAATATATTATCTACCGCGTATGTTTATCTGCTCATAAACATTGTTAAAACCTTTTTAGATTTCTGCAATACTATACATTATTTCTGTTGCCAACATCCATTTTTCTCAACTATTACGTCCTTCAACGTTGAAAAATCACGCGCTTTTGCATTTGTTGCGGTTGTGATAATATAAATTGCTTTCTTGGGAAATTAACTCCAAAACAGAATTTTCACTTTAGTATTCATTGCATTTCTCAAATATTTCATCGCACGTGCTTCAAAGTAATATTTTTATAAAGCGTGGCAACATATATTTGGTTTCAGGTCTGTTTGTTTCCATTGTGTGTGAGGTACACTGAAATTATTTTTGTCCTTTCTTCAAGCATTTAAACCCCTTCGTACCTGGTGTCCGGTATACCGGACATCAACTTTCAACTGCTCCTATTAATTCAAAAATTAACGAAACTACATGCTTTTTCATTTAAATCTCGATTTTTTTTATCAATATAATCTTCGCAAGAATTTTTCGTTTCCGGCATGGAATCATTTCATTTTGTTTAGTTTTTCCAAAAAAAACTCGAGAAAATCATCTTCCCAAAATGGAGCTCGGTGGTGAATTTTGTTTTTCAAGTAATTCCTTGTTTTTAACCCTTTTTTCACCATTTAAAATGCTTCTATAATATTTTATAATCCTTTGCCAACCATTTTAAAGTGAAATTTGAGAGATTTTTTTGTCTTTTTTCAGTTGAAATTTCCAGTATTGTCCGGATGCTAGACATGAGGTAACTTTCTTAATTTTTCATCTACAGCCTTGAAATTTTATTTCTGATTTAATCTTTGCAGTAGTACACAGTGCACCAAAGGAAAAAATTCTAATTCCATTATTCAATCTTTCCTGTCATTTTAAAATTATGAGGCATGAAAAAGCTTTCAAATGTTTGTATATTACATTATAAGTAATTTTTTAAAAAATTTTGGCTAGGCTTGAGAGTACAGTTCTGTCGCCAAACTTGAATTTCCTCAAGTGATAACTCATTAAATTTGATAGTATAAACTAGAAATTACAGCCTGAAACTAGAAATTACAAAAATGCATTAGTATTCGGGAAAACTAACTAATTTTTAAATTTTATTATCTACCTCCTATACTCCGAGCCTTTTAGATGTCTACGAATTTTTTGCCGCCTCAATTTTTGTATCCACTGATTCACAGGGGCCTCCAACATGTTCGGCTTTGGCGACCATATTCAGCGTTAATCATTCTACCGATGAGTGATAGATGAATTGAGTGAAAGTTATTTGAAACTTAGTTTGTAAGTTTCGTTAGCTGCGATGCATCATACAGAATTGTATCGCTGGTATTTTAAAGTTTACGTCTTTAAATATTTTACTATCCGTCAAATACAATAAAATATTCAGTTTTTTGTTCATCTTTGCTGAGTTATCGTGGCAGAAACTGCGACGGGTAATGCTATAATAAAATATATACAAAAATAAAAGCTAATTAAAACGGGCGAACCAGCTGGTCGCCGAAAGCGGCTAGTATCTAATAATCTATCCTGTATCGAAATCCAACATCGTATTTATGAAAAATATAGAAATGTATTTAAAACAGAAATAGACCAAATGAGCATGTGTCAATTGGAAAGACACAAAATTCAGGCATCCTTTCAAACGGTAAATCCCATTAAAGAGAATAAAATTCCCATACATAGAGATTATTCTTAAGGAGGAGGTGTCGGGGTATAGTACAAATAATTTATCATTTAACCCCAAGAAGAAGATGGATAAAACAACGAATAACAACAACACAAAAATAGGTACGTTTTACGACAATATCATTGCATTAGAAAGTTTTTTAACTAAATTTTTATTGCGCAATAATTCAATTAGAAACGATTTACATTAGAGTATGGAATTAACCAGATTGGCTTCTGAAATAAATAATTTATTATTCAATGGCTAAAAACATTTGTCATTGAATGGTGTTAATCTTTATTATTAGAGAAATTTGTTTTGAATATAGACAGTTAGGAGTCAATCAAATGTGCTTTGACACTAAAATTTTTTAAAAATTCAGGAAGTGGACTTAATCAATCTGGCAAGTGAGGCATTCATATATAGATGATTATTATAAATATCATGCAACAGTGAAGTCAATTTTTTTTCTTAAATTCACTACCAGATAATGCCACAGGTAAGGAATCGGAATTTAACTAAAATAATTGATTAACTGACTTTTAAGTTTGAAAATATTAAAATAGTGTATTCTCATTGATAATTCACATGTGTTAAAACTTTTAGAACTCTAGCACGAGATTTAATTTAAAAATTTAAATAAAAGTGTAAGAAAATATCTTGTAAACGTATATAGGAATAATTTCGAAACTAATTCACGTTAAATTAGAAAATATCTACAGATATATTTTGTAGCATTGTAAAGGAATAATTTTTCTACTAACAACATCCTATTTTTAAACAATGGATTAGAAAACACAACTTATTTATTATTTAAAGCTATTGGATATCATTTTAAGCTTGTCCAAAATAATTGAATCTCAGAATTCCAAAAGTTCAATGGCTGTTTCACTGGGTTTGTATCTCCATAACGCCTCTTCAATTTTCATCCAACAACAATGGATTAATCCTTCTCAAAAGAAGCGGATTTTAAAATCGTCTGCTGCGGAAGCTAATGCCATTCTTTCCGAAGCATTTAATTGGATAAGAGCTCCCTTGTAAAATCTGCCTACGCGTTTGGTACTAAGTTAAAAGCTTCGTTTATTTTCGAGTTTCCTTTTTGTCTTGTGTTTACTTGTAATTTTTTTGTTACCTCGTCTTTTTTCCGATAGGGGATCGCTTCGTTGTGCTGATATGTATTAGCTCCAAATTTCTCTATTATAAGATAAATTCAGGTATTAATTTAGTAACGAATCATTTCCGTGTTTCTTCAAACAATTTAACATTTACGGGGAGTATTTAACTTCGCATATTACTTGGAAACAAGCACCAACGTGTTCGTACAGTAGCTTTTTTCATGTCGATTCGACATATCCTAAAAGAATGCTCATATTTTTAATAATACTTTAGAGGTGGGCGATGAAGATTGTATATACCGCACATCATCGATTATTTGAAACAATTGGGAACAAGAGTGTGTCGGAAAAGTGATTTTTCGGATAAACGATGACTTACGAGAAGAATTGTACGTGTCATAGGACAAGTACAAGTGAAATAATTTTAAAAAAAAATAATAATAAAACCACAGCTTTTGATATTTTAAATAATAATTTAAAATAAAAGACTACCCAAGTAATTTCTTTAAGTATAATAACTTAATTAAAAAAGGATTGAAGAGCTTCTAAATTTCTTTTAGTTTAGTTCAAATTTTTCTCAATAGATGGAGCTATCTTTACTAGCTTCTAGACTTAATATCCTTTGTTTCTGATTTGCTTCGATGGCGTTGTTTTTACTGGTATATTTGGCAGAAGGTAATGTTAATTTTATCTTCTTTTTCTTTATTTGATTTGTTAAAGACTTTCTGAAGTTTTCTTAATTAAGAAGGGTTTTTTTCCCTACATTATTTCAATTATTGGATAAATTCAGGCCACAGAGGAAATATTATTTGAGTATTAAGTCATTCCCTTGACAGAAAATTTATCCATTTTAGAACTCCGATGGCGAGTGGCACTTTGAAAAAGTTCGCCATTCAAGTTCCCTTTCATTTTTTTCCATGTTACTTGTTTAATCTTAATGTGTTATAATTTTTATTGAAGCACTATTTTTATTGCTTTGTTGTATCTTAATTGGTTAGTTGATTATAGACAATATTTTTAATGCAATAACTGGATGCTGCTGCGTTGCGCGCAAAAGGTATATTGCTATTGATATTGTTTGCTTCTTACAGTTCTTCTGTAATTTCTTTATTGTATAATTATAATGTCTTAGGACAGCATGTATAAAAATTAAACACAATACCGTATATATTTTGCATCACATATCTTACAAATAACATCTTTTAAAAAGTAGTAGTACATTAATGTAGACCTAGAATTTAGAATAAAAGGCCAAAATTTTTGAAATTTTGAGCTTCTTTAAACGCGGAAATTTTAATTTGCCAACCGGAACGCTTTCGGTTAACCGATATTTCGGCAGATCGGGATTCGGATAATTGATGTTCTACTGAACTCCAACTTGATTTAAAAAAACACTAAAGTGCAAATCTCCTAAAAATTATCATTCTGAAAATATTATAAAAGTTCATGACTTTAATATAATCTTTAAAAAATCCTAGTTTCTATATATCGCGAGGATTCAAACTCATATTTCCTCAAAAATGCATATAAATTATACGCATATTCATGACAATGCGTATAACCTATACGCATTTTTTTCTTATTAAGTTGAGGAAACAGTTCGAAAACAATTTTTATGCAGTTGACACTTATTATGTTTTTCAACAACTGAGTAGGAGCTGTTTGTATAATCTACTTAGAATTTTAATTAGTGAATGTTTTTTCCATTACTTGGAAAAAATTATTCTTTTCAGATTACTTTTAAAAACTAAATAAATTAGCTTCTGCAGCTAAAAGGAGTCGCTTGTTAACCATAAATATTTTCTAATTAAATATTAATTAATTATCTCTAAAACAATTTTTTAATTACATTGAAAAATTACGTTTTAAAAATTACTACATAAAGCTCGTTTCCACTCAGTGATTTAAATAAATCCACAAGTAATTAGAATTGCCCCAAATTTTTACATCAGAATTTATACAATTTAAATTTTATTTTTTTGAATTTCAGAAATTTATTAATTTTGAAAACAGCAGTTGAAGAAAGTTTTTAAGTTTTATGAAGTTAAAACATTTTAACTTTACAAAGCAATCATAAATAAAAAGTTATAAATCAATGGTTCTGAGTGGATAGGAGTGCTTATCAAAGAACTTTTTGGTTTAATATTAACTAATGTAATTATCATTTTTTGAAAGAAAAAATTCAAAAGAATTTTTTAACATATCAAAAATGTAAAAAAATAAACAATTAAGTGCAAGTTTTCTTCTTAGAAGCATATTACTCATTTTTTCAGAAAGGCTTAGATGGCTAGAACTGGTTTATTAGATATTTTTTGATTAATATCAATAACTCGAATTATTAATATTAACAAAAATCATTCAACAGCTTTTTTTCTCATATTTTTTAAAAGAATGTTAAGTGAAAAGGATGTTCAATTTGCTGTTTCTTTTGGAATAACATATTATGCAACTGATTTTTCAAATAATTAAATCGATTTTATACAGCTAATTTCAGGATTTCAGTTACTATTGATTTTGGCTTTTTTTCTTTGAAAGCAGTTAGTTGAAATCTTACATCGAGGCGGATGTTTTTGAAATCGAATAAGTATTTTCTTATTTCTCTTTCAAAAACTTCTGCTTTGAGGAGTCTTAATATTTTTAATTTCTACTTGAGCTCATTTTTTATGTTGGTTTAATTTTTATCTTACTTAACTATCATGCAATAAATCCATATTAAAGAAAAGAAATGGCGCAAACAAAGAAAATTAGAATGAACTTTTCCCATTTAACCTCATGAACGAAGAGCCATTTCTTTTCTTTTCGATTTCTTAAAATACATTCGTCACAAATTCCGAAGAAATAAATATGGTTACGAGGTTCAAGGATAAATGTTTTTGGTAAATACGAAGTCATTTAATTTTGATTAAATTGTTTGTGTGAATCATAAAAGAAATGTTAAAACTGCAACATACTATATTTTATTTTTCTCTTCTTTTTAAACAGCCTAAATTATTTTTGAAGCAATAGAAAGCCGAATTATGACCGATTTGAAAGCAATCATAGCCATAGAAATATCGTAGCATTTAAAAGAATTGTACCCATATAGCATTAAAACCTTCTTAAAACGCATATTATAGCATTTTAAGTTCCATATATAGGTAATATTAATAAATATTTTAATAATTGTTGACTAACTGCTTTACACTATAAAATAATTCTCACGGCGGAGAGGCTTACTTGTAAAGTTTGATTATTAAGCTATAGGTCTCATATGGGCAAGTTCCCCAGTTCGATGTCTGGTCAAAGTCAGAGGCTTCTTGTGATGCAGAAAACTATTAGCATCCATGGCATAAGTTAATGTGATCTATTCAAGGTACCTCAAGTATCTTTTCTATATTTTGTGCTCTTTGTAAAATGAGGTCACGGATTAGCTCCAAAATCGTGAGAGAGTACCAGCGGTGTTAAAAGCTGTTAAAATTCAAGCATCTTGCAACGATGGGGAAATCTTGAAAGGTAACCGTAGTCAATTGTTACAGAAACTGAGAAATTGGCAGTTGAAGTTAGAGCTGTAGTTTCAATTTTGGAGATTCTCAAACTTCTTCCTAAAGAATATGAAAATTACTTGTGGTGGGCTCAGCCAGATTGAGGACTTACTGGAAGCGAAACTGCTGATGTCATGACTCTTCCTCCGATTCCTATTTATACCATGGCCTTTCTTGAAACCTACTCAAAAATGTAAATTTTAAACCAGCATATATGGAAGATTCCCTCAACACACGACTGGTATAACAGGAACTTTTTTTAAGGTTCCCGTACCATCAAGGGTGATAGAAGTATATAGTCCATAATTTGTAGATCTGGGAGCGAAACTGCAGATGTCCTGACTCTTTCTCCGACTCCTATTTATACTTTCTCCTTCCTTGAAAGCTTCTCAAGAATGGAAATTTTGAACCAGCATATTTGGAAGATTCCCTCAAAACACGACTGGTATAGCAGGGGATTTCATGAAGGTTCCCGTACCGTCAAGGGTGATAGAAGTATATAGTCCCTAATTTGTAGAGCCGTAAGTGGATACTTTAAGTGTCTCACTTTTGACAAGAGCAGGGAGTTATATTCTCTATGCTCTCAAGGTAGCTCTGCACATGCCTCCTTTGACCATCTTTCAAAATGTATGGATTTTGTCAAGGACGATCATTATAATACCCGTCTTCTTTTTTATGGGATTTTTACTAAGATATAGAGAGTTCGGAATGGAAGTGAACTAATTCTATGAAATTCATTTCTGAAGAAGCGGGTCCCAAAGTTGATTAGCTGCATCAAAAATAACAGTGTACTGCTAATTGTTCTTGCTGCCTGGTGGATACAAATTGAGTTATAGACTTTAATCATTATGGCACACAAATTATAACGTTTCTACACTACCATGGCAGTATTAATGCAAAATGTGCAAAACAGGGTCTTGGTTCATTTTTAATCTGAACCCAAGTCCATAAAACCATTTATGGTATCTTTGATTTGGCTTTACTTCCAGCTACACCTAGTGGAATAGGTCATTACATTGATCCTTAAAATACTTGCTGTTTTCCTTCGCTGGACAATATTGTGTATGTGAATTATAGAGAACAATAATCAAATCATTCCGTAATGCACACTCGCAAAATACATCCCATTGCTTCTTTCTTCTAAGAGTATCTCTAGGCCACCCACTAGTTACTAACTTGCTCCCTTACTTGTATCCGATTCATAAAACTGTATACATTACCCCTAAGCAAAAATTAAAAATCCATATAAAACTGAAATGTTTAATGATGGAAATCTTCTAAACTGAAACCTTGTTTAAACTTGCTCCCGTTTCAGCAGTGCCTCCCGTCTAACTCAGTGTGCAGACATTCCATTTGTTCCAGTGCATGATGGACGATGCTATCATGCTGACAAGGGACAATTTATAGTGTAATGGGGTGGCGATAGCATGTTCCTGCAGTAACATATTTAATCCTCATTTTGATATTTATTTCTAGACAGTCTCATATAATGCAAAGTAAATAAAACAGTTTTAATCAAGTGAAAACTGTAAGTTAGATCTTAGAATGTTCACTAAAAATACGCTAATATAATGCTCATTATTATTCTCTTAAGTCATCTTACCAAACTAAAACTATTTTCCTAAATATAATTTCCATCGCTTTAATTCTTTATCGCTGTTGAAGCAGTCTTGCTGAAGAATTAACCAAATTAAAACTTTAGTAAAAATTCAATATTGTCGCTTTAGATTCAGAATACTAGTGATTTGTTTTTATTACAGAGTTAAAGGAGTTTATAAAAGTATGTGGGCAAAAACCCGGATCTCACTTTCGAAATAAGAACGCATTGGATTGCTTACAAATTGGATACTGTGGCAGAACGTAGAACCATGTTTTTATAGATAAATAAATTTAATTTGGTGTATTAATTAACAATCTATTAAAAGATAAAAGCAGATGTAAGAATCATAGAATTTCTGGAAAACAGTGTACTGAAAAATGTGACATTTAAGCTGTTACTTATGGAAGCCTACCATAAGCAGATTTAATTCTCAAAGAGAAAATACGGATTTTGAAAAAAGGATTACTAATAATTATCTTTATAGTGGTTTATATAAGGACTAACAGAAACTAATTGCTGCTCGACGTTAAATCATGCATTTAATCTAAGGGTGTATGTTTAAAAAACATGGATTTATTGGAAAAACATGGATTTGTAGGAAAAATATGGATTTGTAGAGGATGGCATTCAACAAACCCGAATGAATTACCCATAAGTAAATTCATCTTGCCGGTTGATAATTAGGATTTTTACTTCTGCCAACTTAAGATTTATTTTTCAATTATACTAAAAAATGATGAAAAAAATGGGGAAATGGATCATGAATCGAAAACTTAGAATAAATTACTTGCCTAAGAAACGGTTTTGAGATATTCTTTAAGACAATGACTGGGATTTTATATTTTAGCATAAAAAATACTGCCCTAATAATATTGAATTCATGTATACAAACAAATGTGCTGTATCTGGAACTAAACATATGTCTCTGAATATAGAAATCTATTTTTTAAGTTTATTAAAATGTTTGCAATATTTCAACCATATTTTACAATTGAATTAATTTAACCTTTATTTTACTATAAGAGAGTATCAGACTTAGCATAAAAAAATAAATCGAAAATTCTATAATCGCTTTTCGATGTCTCCATGTATGTGAGCTCTCATCTGCCTGCCTGAAATACTTCTCTAACATAAAATCTCTGTATTCGATTACAAAATTAAGAAGATCAAAATCTGTCTCATCCTTCAAAATTGAAAAAAATATCGTCAATGAAACTCGACGCATGTCAAAATGCATTATTCAAAATATAAGTAAGTATAATTATTCGAAAAGCGACAAAATAGGATCTAATTGATGAAAGCGAATCATTAACAGTCAGCTTCCAAGCAATAACTCCAATTATGTCCATTAATCATCTTCCACCTTCATTGAATTTTAAATAATGATTTTACTGTACTTCTGTAACTCTAAACCCCTCATCGTTAAAAGTAATTGCATTTTTTTAGTCATAGAAAATCTAAGTTAGAAATACAAGAAAAGCAGCGTGAATTATCATTACTCCGCAGTTAAACGGTCTGAATAGGATTCTATTGTGTTTAAAAGCCGTTGATACATTGTTACAAAATATTCTTTTCAGACTAATAATAATCAATGTTCGTCACAATAAGACTCCATATTTGAACTGAAAGATGTTTAATTTCCCGGAACTCCTTCAAATGTTGTAAGGCAAATAAAGATAAGCATTACTTCATTCAGTGTAAATGTTTTGTATTTTCTATCGACTGCCTCAAAAACTGTAGACGGCATTGATAATTTTGGCGAGTTATGCATGTATATTTTTTATAAATCTTGAAATAACCGTTAAAATTGTCTTAAATCTTGTTTTCTTTGAATTTTAAACATTATTTCAAGATATTATCAGTTTTGAAACACTTGTAAATTATTTTTACATCTACTGTAAAGCAGTAAACAGGTACAGGGCCAAATTTCCCATAGGGCCAATCTAGGCCATGGCCTAGGGCTCAGCCTTCAGGTAGTGAAAGAAGAAATTACAAACAAATATTTACAAACTTTTCAGTATTATTTTGAAAAGGCCATATAAAATGAAGTTTTTGAAGCTTGCATTCGTGGTATTAAATATATTGAACAATACATTTTTTCGTCTTCTATGGACATTACTGTCTCTTGCCCATTTTTCTTTGCATTCAAATCGATTTAATACGATCTCCTCACTTCAATAACCCTTCAAGTCTATTCACAGAAAAATTGCAAGCGAAGTATTTCTAGTAGGTATTTCATACGATTTCAAGAAATTTGATGAATTATTTGAATGTTAAAATTGTGTTATTTCATCAGTAGTGAAATTTTCAATTAAAATTTAGTGCGGTTCAAAAATTATAAAGATTGTATTAAGTTATTATATGTTTCAAAGATAAAACATTATGTATTAACTTTTTGTGAGAGAGGACACAGAATATGCTTTGGCCTAGAGTGTAGAATGTTTCGGCCTAGGCGTAAAAATGTGTAAATCCTGCTCTGATTAGTTGGATACTAAAATTATCATAATAGAGATACTAGCAACCCTAATCTATATATCGAACTGAACATCCGGCGGAAATATTTCCTGTAATTTTTAGTTAAGTTTTACGACAAATGAAGGTATAAAAGTTTCGGCACAATGGCATTGTATCAAAAACTTTATCAAACATTATCGGGTTTTGACAAAACTACGAACTGATTCTGTTAAATTCTACTGCTTTCTCATTGCCAGAAACTGGAGTTAAAGTTGTCGGAGAATCGTGATAGAAATCGAATCGTTTTTAACTGTGACATCAAGTTTAAAAATATTGATTGGCTGCTGAAATAAAACTGACTGAACTAAGTCATATCTTGCTGTCACTTTATATACGCCAAATTGGTTGTGCTAATTTTGAAATCCAAAGCAAGAAAATACACAAATCCAATTGAACAAATCCACCAAGTTAAAACTCTGTAAGAGCCTTTTAAAAAGATCAGTAGACTGATCTTATTAAAATAAATAGAAAACTTGTAATTGGAACACAGTGAACCCTTGTTAAGAAAAACGAGAACGTAGAGGAGGAGAGTATCTATCTGGGGTCAATCTTTCAACTCGCTGTTAATCCCTTTTTTAAAAAAAGTAATAATAACCTCTTTGGTACCAAATACCGATTCCTCGAGAAATCGAAACTTCAATTTATTTGCTCTTTCACGAAAATTAATAAAAAGTGATAAAAGATAATTAAAAAAACTGGAGAAAGTGTACTTAAAGAAGAGAAATGAAGGAGTGATTTTAAGGGGTTGAAAAAAAGAAGAAATTCTTTTAATTAGAATCTTTCAAGACAAAATGTGTATGGTTCTTTAGGGGGGGGGGAATGGATGCGCGGATATGACATTTGTTCGTGGACCTCATTAATGAGCTTAAAACATGGGAATAAATCAATAAAAGCAAAATTATGTCGCATTAAAGGCATAAGTTTGGAGATCATCTCCTTCGCTGCTTCCGGCCTCTTCTGTATAAATGAAATGTGAAACTTGCTTGAGATGGCATTTTTTCGGGTTGCCGGCAACTTGCCCCAGTTACTCGATGCAATCCTCCAATCTTCTTTATGGAGCTGGACGAAACTATTATAATTCCTTCATAGTTCGGTAAACCCGTAGTTTAGGTTGCATACTAGTTTCTCGCCAATTTTCTTCGGCGCAATATGATTGGCCGTCGCCAAATACTGTTTCGGATGCGCAGTGAGTTTTTTATAGGTCTCATGTGCATGTAATGCCAGCGGCATCTCAAAAGAAGAGATTGAGCATGCATTGCCTGTAGCATTGCAAGTGTGTACCGGAAAAAAATTTTTAACTTAAAGAAACATCATTGACTTCAATTTCAGTAAAGCGGGAGCCTCGAAGCTTCGCTTTTCATTGGGAAACGGAACACACAGGAGGTGATACGCAGCAAGGGAACCAATGTTTCCAGAAAAACATGCCTTGTTCGAAAGTTTGAAGCCATAATCAGCAACACAAAGAAGGAGAATCAGCAAATTGAATGAACGAAATTCTTCAGAAGCGAACGGTTGTCGAAAAAAATCATTTGGTAAATGATCAAAGCATACAAAATTCTACCCGAAAAATTTCAAACAAAATATTATTGAAATTCATCCGTTTAACTCGACCAATCAAATCGAAGAGAGCAGACAGTGGTCCAATTGAAATGAGGCGAAATTAACGGCATGCGCCAGACACCGGTAAGAAAATCACTGTTGGCGCATGCGCATACGACACCGATAAATGTTCAACAAATGTTCTGGCACTCTCTCTCGTGGCGACAAAAAATTGGCGAGCTTAAGGGAAACGAAGTAAATATACCCTAAACTCCGTTCTTTTAGTTATATTGACTGTATGCATGTATGCTTTCGGCTGAGCACTCATTTTACGACTTAACAAAAATTTGCTTAGGTAAAGTAATATAATCATTTAGTAGAAAGATAATTATCAAGGTGAAATTAGTTAGTTAATAAATTAAAACAGTTTATAAAAGAACACTTTTAATATTGTACTAAAAATAAGACATTTTTATAAATATTACTTTTTTATTGATTAATTTTTAATTCATTATTATAAATGTTATAGAATTTTGATATATTGTTTTAATTCAGATGGTTCTAAGAGTACAGAATCGAAATTTTGTTATATTAATCGCTAATAATAGTCAAATATTAATTTTAGTCAAATAATAGTCAATCAAAATTGAGTTAATTAATCGCTAGAAATGATATTTAAGTTCTGTTATTCGGAAAAAATCGATTTTTACGCTTTCTTAAAATTCAAAGTATTATCTGTTCATCGATGTTCTTTTGTCGTAGCTGAAATACACACTCTCAGAAAATCTTTTCTTACTGGGAATATTTCAAATTACTATATTGTTTATTTATTTATTTTTCTGTTAATGATGCTTTTCGAATTTATCGCTAGATTTATCATTCTAGAAAATTGAACAGTTACTTATTTAGTGAAATACAGAATTGTAATAAATATATTTTTTATTATATGAACCCGCCTTAAATTTCTGGGAATTCTTCAACAAGAAGTTGGTATTGTCGAGATCGATTTACCAATAACCCCATATCATTTGTAATACTAAAACCTACTTATAAATTGCAGAATTAATTAGTATTAATATTAATTATATCGCATACACTATAACATAGTTTGACTAATATATTAGAGTGGATACTAATGTATATATATATGTATAGTTAGTCCCATTTTGAAGTTACACGAGGGCATTAATTATTTTATGCATTTCATTTTCTTTTCAAAGACACAATTTCTGCTATGCACTTTGAAATGTTGGATTCGCCATCCAGACTTCAACAAGCCTGTTGTTAAACATTTGTTGCACATGTTACTTTCATTATGAAAATAATAAGTAAATCATTTTTGAAGTTCAATTTGAAGCACTATAGAATTGAAATTTGTTAATTTAAGGAAAACAAAATCATAAATCAAAACAACGCAAATAAATAAAGCTATTGCTAGACACAAAAGACAAACCTTTTCCATAAAATCTTGTGGAAAATAGGAGCATTAAACAGAAAGAAAGAACTCTTTGAAAACATTTCACTACCTAAAAAAGCTTATTTTAAACTTCTCTCGAAATTTAGGGAACACGAAGTTCTGAAATTGATGAAAACGTTCAAAAGTTGAATGAAGTCGAAGGCAAAATATAACACAATCTGATGCTAGATAGCAGTGGCAATAAATAAGAAGCTTATTTACAGAAAGTTTTACGAGTTTTAAATGCTTTCGTGTTTAGAGCTTCAGGGCCGAAACAGTAGCAGAATTTTTTTTCCTTTTAGTTCGACGATTTTCTTCGAATTGATTGTTGCTAATTCTTCAAAATCCTATTTTGAAGAATTTCCTCGTCTGAACTAAGACAGCTTCTTAGCAACTTAAGACAGCTTTCTTAGCAAGAAATTTATTTTTGTTTTTCATTTTGTTCTGATTATGATTGTTTTCACAGAATAATTTTTCACCATTTAATATAATCAAAAGCTTGAATAATAGCTTGAAAAGTGTCATAACAATAAATATTAGTATGTATGTTTAAAGATTTGTAAACGACTATGTTTCTCTGGAAATTTAATTATTCTTCTTTTTTGCATTGTGACAATCACATTTTATCTCTCCCTCTTCCCAAGAGATGGCACTGCAAGGACCCTGCGCTATCAGGAGAAAGACAATAGACAGAGTCTCTTGACTTTTCGTGCGAGAAGGTCGCTTTTTCCCTCTCACTGGAACCGGTCGGACAAATCTCGCCATGTCTGGCGAGTTGAATAATGTGGCTTGTCAGTTTACATAATCGTGGTAAATCCATGTTGTTGTTGTTGATGATCCCCGAAGATCAGCAGAGCTATATCAGGTCCATGAGCCTGTGCACCCTAAAGAAATCCAAAGTCAACAGAGGATTAGAAACAAGATCCTGTTTGGAAAGCCCCCCGCATGCAAGAATATGATCAGGTGTTGTCTGTTCTGCAGTATATTTTGGGCAGATCTCAAAACACTTATAATTATCAGAGAAAGTCAAACTTCTGATATGCCCACTAAGAAAGCGAGTAAGAGTTGTTTGGTCGCGTCTGCTGCAGTCAGTTGATAGACAGCCACCTGGTCGAGAACCCTGATACCAGTGATGCACCGGTAGAATGAGCCAGACAGTTTTATTCCTGCTTTTAGCTCTAGAGAACAGCTCCGGATAGGTGAGAGATGCAGAAGGCACTGAAGCATCATCAGCACCTGCTTTAGCAAGTGCATCTGCAATCTCTTTACCTTGAATGTTGACAGGAGAAAGAATGGAACATTATGGATTTACCACTGATTCATGCAGTGGTAAATCCATAATTGTTTTATGTGGAAAATGTGAGAAAAATAAATTTAATTTAATTTAAGTGTGGCCCGGCTTTATTTTAACCGTACATTTCACTTCTTGTGAGCTAGCCGGATATGTCGGTTAAAGAATGATTTACAGCTGCGATGATCAGGTGGTTGAGTCTTGCTTTCGCGATAATAAAATCAGGTTTCGAGGTCCGATTCTACTGAAGATCAGCATATATGTGGGCCAGGTGCATGTAAACTCAACCGTCATGGGCCTAACTTATCACGATTGTGTGGCATGAAAAAAGGGGAGGACAGTTGTGACTATTCGACAACAGGTTAAAATTATAATGTCCTTTGATGATTAAACTACACCATCGTGTTTCATCATCATACAATAACCATCGTGTTTCAAAATAGTACGTTAATCTTAAGAGTTCTATAAATCAATCATTTCAAAATTATTTTTGGGATTAGAACAGAGCGACCATCCATTCATGGAAAAGCAAATAAATAAAAAATGTGTATCACTCGTACAGTTTAAAGAATTTTTTTTTTATTTACAGCGAAACTAATAGTTTGCGTAAAAAGATATTATCTTGACTAAAGATATTTTCTTATCTATTAAACCATTGGCGAAGTAAGCAAAACTAGAATTTTTCATCAATAAATTAAACACTTGCAGTTAATAATTTAATAAGCTGAAGATTTATATTGTGATTCGATGATATAATCGAAAGAACTTATCTCGAGGAAGGTTTAAATCAAAGATAAAATAAATCGTAATACATTATCAAATCTGTTTCAATATCGTAATACAAATTTTTAATAGAAATCATTTTAGTCACAAAATTAAAAGAAGAACTTTTCGGAACACAGTACTTCTAAAGTCACTACACTCAAATGAAAAATCAAGCTACATGAGATGAATGAAATTACCATATGTTTATTTCAAAGCTATTTATAATATTTTAATTTCTTTGGATACACAGTACTTCTAAAGTCACTACACTCAAATGAAAAATCAAGCTACATGAGATGAATGAAATTACCATATGTTTATTT
>BGPR01000649.1:155116-212840 GCA_013235015.1 Araneus ventricosus | reverse complement strand
TCACTACACTCAAATGAAAAATCAAGCTACATGAGATGAATGAAATTACCATATGTTTATTTCAAAGCTATTTATAATATTTTAATTTCTTTGGATACACAGTACTTCTAAAGTCACTACACTCAAATGAAAAATCAAGCTACATGAGATGAATGAAATTACCATATGTTTATTTCAAAGCTATTTATAATAGTTTAATTTCTTTGGATAATTGTTCTTGAGACAACTCCAATGCTTCAAATTATGTATACTTTGTCAGCATCATTGTCAAAGCGATTTAAATTGGTTAGAAGATATTCTATGCAATATCTCCTTTGTGAACCTTCAAATATTGATTAATTCTACATTTGTCCTCAATACTATGATACGTCACATATACAATTGATTGGATTCTGGGAGGTCAGTTATATGGCAAGGTAGGTGGGTGCCTTTATGTCTGGTACTTGAATTGCCTGTTGTATGTGCAACGTTTATCCCTAAATCCACTATCGGATATATCGTTGTGACTTGTGACAATACTCAGGACCTCTGGTGCGTGAATTGTAGAACAAGTATTTGACTTCCAGCACGTCAATTGACCTCAGATATTACTCCCTTGCGGGATACTATAGGAAGCTCATTAAACATTACAGTGCACTAATCGTAGCCACACCTACAAAGTAGGTTGCATTAGCTTTGGCCAGTTTGGTGTTATGTGGATTAGTGCCCCTAGTGATGTCTGGTTCAAACATATTGACTTGCTGGATCAATAGATAGTGATATCTGGTTAATTCATAAGAATCATTTTTAGATCTTCGTCACAAATAATTATTTCCCTGAAAGTCAACAGATCAAAAATTAATTTTTCAAAGGTTATTCAATGTTTGATGTGCCATCTTTTGCTTCCTTTCTTTCTACTTTTCAGTTGTTAAACGTCACTTGAACAGATTTTGAAAATTGATTTAGAGCCAACAGATGATTAGATTTGGCTACCCAGCTTCACTCCACTAATCGTAGACCTCTTTATCAGATATAATTTGAATTTCAGTTGATCTTTATGTTTGTGTGGATTAAGATGTGAAAGGAATTAATTTAATGCAACAGTATCAGTTTATCGGATCAAAGACCATTGATCAACAAGCAAAAACTATCCTAAAGAAAACTTCGAATTATATACAAGCGTGCTAGTTGGTTGAAGTGTGAGAATGTGAGCGTGAGCTATGAATAAGGCTACCAGAGGTCCGTACAGTCAGGATTTCAAGCTCACGTCCTGACTAGTGTCCGGACCTTCTTGAAATTGTCCGGATTTAAGCCAGAGAATGCGGCGAGAGAGAAATTTGTTCGCAATTGAGAAAATCCGACGTATTCGAAAAGGCTGATGTCATTCTGCCAATAAAAGAAATTTCATTGCTGACACTGTTTATATCCATTGTTGATGAAAAAGTGGATGAGCACCCTTACCCAGGCCGCAGTTCAAACTAAAAATAAGTTTCGGCAGTTTTGCTTTAATTTTGTTCTTCATTACTGTATTTTTTTTTTTTTTGAATTTTCAAACATTAACAAAAATTGTAAATTCTTTGCATTCTGACGTCTTAAATTTTTCTTCACTACCTCAAACTCTGTGCTAATGTTATTAAAAAGGGTCGTAAGCAGCTTTTAGAATTTTATACTATACTTTGACCCCACCCTCCTCCAAAACACTTCAACACCCTCCGGCGTGTCCGGATTTCAAATAAAAAAATTATGATAGCCCTAGCTATGAATAAAATAATCAGACAACCCGTATTAGGCGGTATCCTTTTCTTTGACTAATGCTATGAAAGTGGGTCGTATGCAACTTTTAGAATTTTATACTATACTTCGACCCCCTAGAAAATCCTTCAAACCCCTCCAGTATGTCCGGATTTCAAATAAAAAAATTATGGAAACCCTAGCCATGAATAAAATAATCAGACAACCCTTATTAGGCGGAAGTATCCTTTTCTTTGACTAATGCTATGAAAGAGGGTCGTAGGCAATTTTTAGAATTTTCTACTATACTTTGACCCCCTGGAAAATCTTTCAACCCCCTCCGGTGTCCGGATTTCAAATAAAAAAAATTATGGCAACCCTAGCTATGAATAACGTAATCAGACAGACCGTATTATGCAGATTAAGCAGGAAAATCCTTTTCTTTGATTCTTTGTCTAAGCTTAAAAAAGTGTTTCGAATTTTTATCACTTTTGAATAAAATGTTCCTTATTTTTCTCTTTTTAATCATAAGTTAATATTCTACATAGAACCCTTTTATGATTGAAATGCTTAGATGTTAGAAGATGGCCATCTTATTTTGTGAATAATGGTAGTTCACTACTACAATTCTTTTGAAGCATTAGTGATTTCCGTTTTGTGTTGCCTCGTGCTATCGGTACAGGCAATGGTAAAAGGACCAAACAACTCGGATAAGCTGGTGCAATTAATTTGAATGTTCCTCCATACAAGACCTAAACTCCCTGAAAAATTCTTGAGCTTCCAAAGTTGAAGCTTAGAAAATGTGGTATCTTTACTAAGTTCCATTTTAGACTATTGACTATTGAGTTCCATTTTAGACTATTGACTATTGAGTTCAATTTTAGATTGATTGACCGTAAAAGGGATAATGCAACGCCAAAAGGTATAAGAAAGCACATATGAACTGGGTAATTAATGAGTTCCCGTTAATGGTAGAGCCATATAATATGTCTTATAATAATGGAAACTTTTATCAATTTTAAATCATTTTAGCATTGAATGAGTTACTTACCTTAGAATACTGCAATCAATTTGAAGTCAATGACTATTTTAAACAAATGTAAATTTAGGGAGCAATTTCAAATATAAATTTGCAATATTTGAAAATTTTCACAATAACGTTTATACAGTTTTCAAAATTGAATAGACTAGAAAAAAGTTTCCTTTCCTGAGGCGAATTTTGTAATGCACAATTCGTTCTCTGACTGACTAAACTGACTATTGAATCGCATTCTTAAAAACCATCAAGTTGTCAAAAAAAATCCACAGCTCTATAAAATGATATAACAATTTAAAGAAAAACGTTTTTATAAGCTATTGAAACTAAAATAATCATCAATATAAAAGAACAACCGAACCGAATAATTTTGTTACATAATAACGGAAAAGTTCTTAACTCCAAAGCATCTACAACATTAACTTACAACAAAACAACGAGTCATTCTAAAACTATCCATGACATTCAATTCTACATAATCCGAAGATCTTGTTCTTAAATAATGGTTTAGAAACCTCAATTTATCTATGCCATTACCAAGTATCAATATCATTTTAAGTTTATCCAAAATAGTTGAATCCTGTAATTCGAAATGTTCAATAGCTGCTTCACAAGGTTTGTATCTCCATAAAGCCTCTTCAATTTTCTTCCAACAACAACGAATTAATCTTTGGAGAAAGAAGCTGATTTTAAAATCGTTTGCAGCGGAAGCTAATGCCATTCCTTCCAAAGCATTTAATTGGATAAGAGCTTCTCTGTAAAATCTGCCTACGGATTTTCTCGATGTATTTGAGCGCTTCTTTTGTTCTACAGTTTTCTATTATCTTGTGTTTACCTATTATTATTTCTTGGTTCCTTGAATGTTTACCAGTGGGTGTTCTGTTTAGTTTATTTGTGGTTACATGAATTTATTTAGAAATTCTAGACAATAAACTAAACAATTTTAGTTGACGAAATTGTATTTTATATTACTTTTTTCAAATTAATTGTCCAACTTAAAAAAGTACCTCAGAAAATTTATACTGTTATGATGGAATATTCACTTTTTATAGATTTATTAATCTAATTTTTGTTTGTAATTTCAATTTTCCTACTGAGATCCATCGCTTCCGATGCTCTACTCCACCATTAATGTGTCAAATTTACTCTGAATTTGCAATGTGAATTTGTTTGCAATTATCCTGTACACTTAATGCAATTCAAATTAATCTTTAAGAACAATGAAATTAGCTTCTGCAACACTCAGGATTCATTTGCTAACCATAAAGGTATTCTAACTAAATTAAAATCGATCATTTCTAGAAGATGTATACTGATTTATATCTTTAAAAAAACAATAAAATTTGAACCTAGAAGACATATCCTGATTTAAGCAAAAAAAATGTACCTAAAAGACATTGTGATTTACATCTATAAAAAAAGAGAATCGAATCTATAAAACATATTCTGATTTATTTCTTTAAAAAGTAAAAGAGATGAAATTTAGTCCAAATATAGAAATAAGATAATTTTATCCTCTTAAAAAGAATTATTCATTTCATCGCCTGCGTTCTGATGTAAAAACGTGTTTCCGTCTCTCACTGCTTTCTACAGTGATAGTCGGTCGAACTTTCTTGTGTGACAAAATACCGTCAGATTGAATCGCTACGAGACTAATAATGCGAAAAGAATGGTTGACCCCTCAACGGATAGATCATATCTGTATGAGTTTGTCGCATAGTATTTGTTTTGCCTGGGACGTCATCGTACCAGTGTAACCACATGCGCATGATTGTTAGGAATTAGTTTTATGTAAGGTTATAGATAAGTGTAGCGTGGAAACGCGTTTAGCTAGGAGGTTAATTCTGGTGTCATTTTAAAGAGCGTGAGGAGCATTACTCTTACCGAAAGTGATACAATAAAAATATTTATCAGAATATAAGTAAAAATCGGTATTAAATTAAAAATTTCCGCATGTTTTTTATTATAACAGGCAGAGTTTTCTTTCGAATTGTACGAAACTTACTGAATACTTAACAATACGTAAAAGAAACGATGTATTAAAATATGAATTCTAAAAGTTTAATATTACGGGTAATATGAGCATTTGTAGTATATAATGTTTTACTGCGCATGCGTGAATTGTAGTTCTATAAACTGTCAACAGATGGCGCCATCAAAAGCTACTCTAAATAAGACATAAGAAAGGCGCAGTTCGGGTCCGCGCCGTAGATTTTTCGAGAAAACGCCGGGATCAAATCATAAAACAAGTATTTCGTATTAGTATGTAATTTAATTGTCAATTTCTTTAATACAATATTTACACAGAGTAGTATAATGGTTACAGAATACATAAATCACAAGCTACCGCAGGCCCTTGCTACATGCGATAAACTTGTGATTTATCTATTCTGTAATTATTATACTACTCTGTGTAAATATTGAATTAAAGATATATATAATTATATTACATATTATTACGAAACACTTGTTTTATGATTTTATCTCGACGTTTTCACGAAAAATCTACGGCGCGGACTTGACCTGCGCCTTACTTATGTTTTTATAATACCATTCGCAGAATCGAATCAAGTTTACATATTCATAAAATTATATCAAAATAATACAAAATGCTAAATACTTCTACTAAATTTGAAAAAAATTCTATTGAATTAAATATTTAAATAAAATTAAATATTTTTGAAATGTAGATTTACTTATTTGTAATTAAAGAGTATATTAAGAAAGCAGACTTCACAATTAAACAGATTACTGAGCATTTCAATATGGACGAGTTTTCTGTTCTGTTTAGTCACATTAAAATGCGGTGACTGCGTAATTCCGAAGTAATGCTATGTCAATGGAATCTACAAAGCGGAAATCCAAAGGCCATGCAAATGTAGTCAAGGTTTATAATGTAAGTAAACAAAACAGAAAACTCGTCCATGGAATGAATAGTAAAAATCTATTGCGTCAGGCATTGCATCATAAATGTTGAAAATTCATTAAAGAAAAAATTGAGCGGAAATGAAATTAGGATCATCTGAAAAGTTTAATTTTAAATTGGCGTAAAACGTTTTTTGTGCAATATTATATTCCGAAGTTATGAAGAAAAAACGTTAAATTTTCATTAATTACAAATCAAATTGAAATTTAAATAGTCCTTTCTTACTGAACACCTAACCATGCAAGAAGTTAATTACATACCAAATTTAGCAGCTCTAACCCAAACGGTCTTCCATGTACAACGTTTTGAACTATTTTTGCATCACGTAATTTACAGATAAATATGCCAACCAAATTAATAACTTCTATATAAATCTTGCTTACTCCCATTATTGAAAAAAACCAAGATACTTAAATTTGCTGTCAACTTATAGAAATTTAATTTTAATTATTTTTCAGATTTTTAGAGCATTTCATTATCTTTTGAAAAAACAATTCCAAAAACATCTATGCATTTGCAAGTTATTTATTCCACTTTCTTAGAATACGTTGATTAAAAAGTTTATTTATTCAACTTTTGATTTTAATATTAATAAAGATCCTTTAGTAGAAAAATAATTCATTGGAAATTTTTAACATTACTTAAAGGGAAAAAATAAAACATTCAATTTGCAATTTCTGTTGACCATGTTATTTCATCGCTTATTTAAAGAATTCTAAGAGTTTTTATAAAGCTGATAGTTTATTTTCAATTACTTAAACTAATATTTGCTTTTTATCTTTGAAAGTGGTTACATGTAACTTTATTATCGAAAGAAGTTTCTGAAATAAAACATATCTTCTGCTTCTTTTTCAAAGAATATTGCTTGAGGAGTCTTAGGAGTTTTTTGTTTTGTTTTACTTCTTACATTATTTTATTTCTTACTGACCTCATTTTTTGCTTTAGTTCAATTTCTGTCTAACGTAACTATCATGCAATAAATCTGTATTAAAAGAAATAAATGGCGCAAATAGTGAAGAACTAGAACAAACATCTCCCATTTGCAGTATGAAAGAAACTTATCTCTCTTCTTTTCAATTAATAGAAGAACATAAGTTAAAACGTTCTTAGAATTAGGTGTATTTTTTTTCGAGTAAAAAATGGATATTTTCCTGTTAAATACGGTTTTATTTGATTTTCAATAACTAGTTCGTGTGAATTGTAAAAGATCGGGTAAAACTTTAACATTCAATTTAATTTATTTCTTATTTCCTATAGGTAAGAAGTTTTTGAAAGTGCCGAAAGTCTAGTCATATTTTATTGAAAAACAATCGTAGTTTCGGACACAAGTATTTAAGAAAATTGCCATTAAAAATTATTAATGTGCTGTAAAATTAAATGTAACGATGGTTAAGCGCCATGGTTTCGGCGTTTTTTCCTCTTAGCCCACGATACTCGATTTCATCGACATGCCGGCGACATCGAGCAGACAAAAGAAGAGGATTTTGTGTATGTCGTGTTTTAATGACACTGATTAATTGCCTTTTTTGTAATAAGAAATATTTAGGTACATTCTTTTATGACCTCCGAATTATTTAAAATTTATTAATAGAAGAATACAAATTTTTAAAACTATAGACATCAATCAACAGTGACTGGCGCGGCCTGAACAAAAAGTATACTGTCAGTCACCGGTGACTGACGCGGCCCCAACGGAAAGTATACTGTCAGTCACTGAAGACTGACGCGGTCCCAACGGAAAGTATACTGTCAGTCACCGGTGACTGACGCGGTCCCAACGGAAAGTATACTGTCAGTCACCGAAGACTGACGCGGTCCCAACGGAAAGTATTCTGTCAGTCACCGGTGACTGACGCGGTCCTAACGGAAAGTATATTGTCAGTCGCCGGTGACTGACGCGGTCCCAACGGAAAGTATACTGTCAGTTAGCGGTGACTGACGCGGTCCCAACGGAAAATATATTGTCAGTCACTGGTGATTGACATGGCGCTTAACGTGTTAAGCAACGCTGACGTATTTGGCTTGAATTTAAGATTTATAGATTACAAGCAATCAGAAATTTTTGGATAATTTTCGGCCGATTACTAAACTCCGTTCATTTAGCTTTTTGCGTTTTTGAGTTATCGAATACAGAGACTACACAGACAGTCAATCCTTTGACGGATTTCGTCCAAAATTTGATACAAATACACAATCTATGTGTTAAGACTACTTCAAAGATATCATTTGTCAACCTCATTGCTTTTCTGAGTAAAAGTGTTCATAGACCAACTGACATAATTCCAAAAATCGCCCGTTGACCGCTTAAGGTTATAACCCGAGTTAACTCTTTCTAAATACCGTAGGTTTCAAAATAATTTGGACCTTAAGCGGTTAACAAGCAACACCAAATATCTCAATTTTTTCAAATTGCAAAGAGGAAGAAAAAAACTATTTTTTTGCAACCAATAACGAATATTTCTGAATTCTTTTTTTTTAACATCTGTTAGGAGCATTCGGTCTCATGTTCATATCACATTGTATTAAAATTCAGTAATATTCGTTATTGGTTGCGAAATATTAAGTTTTTGCTTCCTTTTTGAAATTTCAAAAAATTGAGATACATGATGTTGTTTGCTCAGCTACGAAAAAATTTCCCTATATTCAGAGTGGGAGTGGGGGATCTGAAAGATGTAGATACAGCAACAACTCGCACTCGAATTTATGCCAATTGTTACGCAATTTCGCATGAAAAATCGAAAATCTAAATAAATTAATAATGAAAAAATACTACAGGATTTATTCTGTTGGTGAAATATTTTAATGCGATAAAATAAATTTCAAAAAATTGAGAGAGGTGGTGTTGCTTGCTAAGCGACAAAAAATTTCCTTTTAAACTTTTAGGAAAGGACGATATGACAGTGTAGATACACCAACATCTCGTACTCGAATATATGCCAATTTTTACGCAATTTCGCATGAGAAATCGTAAAACTAGATAAATTAATAATGGGCAAATATTACAGGATTTATTCTGTCGACGAAATATTTTAATGTAATGATAAATTATTAGGCTGGCATACTTTCTGTAAATTGTGTGATGCAAGAATAATTTAAAATGCTCTTCAAAGAAGAGCGTTGGATATGGAGGCGCCAAATTCGGGAAGTAGTTAGTTCTTGGATAGCAGATGTTATTTCTCTGCTATAATTTTTCATTTTTCGAACTAAAATTTTTAATAAATTTACTTTTTCAAAAAATATTTAATTTCACGACTTTTTTTCTTATTTTACACACGTAGTTGCATGAATCCATATAATTGAGGCGTGTAATATCCGAAAAATAGTTTCATCTTAAATTTCTAATTAACTTTCCATTCATTTAACTAAAAATTTTAATTTTTAAATACAATATTTTATATCAAAATTCATTATGGGAAGTAAATAGATCAGTAAATTATTTTATTAATTCGTTATTAAATTAAGAATAAAATAATTTACTCGACTGATCTAACAGTATTAATTATAAATTATTCAAATGATATAAAAATAAATAAATTCTTTGGAATAAGTTTTTCAGAAAGCAGAAAGGAATGTGCTACAGATATTATTCTATGCTCAGTGATTACTATTATTTTTCGAGCAAAATTCATATATATTTGAAAACAACATGTTTACTTACTAATAAACGCATATCCTTTCATTCTGATTACTCCCGATGCAGAATTGTTTCAAAAAATGCCTTAGCTGAAAATAAAGTTCAATAAACGGAGACCATAGAACAACAAGCATGTTGCAAATTTCAAAACAACGATTTTTTCAATTAAAACATATTATTAATTTCAAGCAAAAAAATACTTCATTTATTCAAATTTAACAGTTACAAAAACATTTCAATGCATACAGTCTTCACAAACAACTACTTTTTAATGCAGTTGCAAATCAAAACATATTGCATAAATGTTACATAATGTTTACTCTGCATCTGAAAAAGAAATAAGTTATTCAAGTAAAAGATATGGTTTTTCACAAATATAACAGTAAAAAAAAGACTTTCATCCCCTTTGTATTGGCATATTTGTGCCATCCTTAAAGTGTATATTTCAGTTATTTCAAGGAATGCAGTGCATAATAAAATGTAAATGGTACAAATATGCACAAATACAGCAGTTGAAAAAGGACTTTGTACCCCTTCCCGTTTGCATACATGCACGGAGTTTTAACTTGCTAATGTTTTCAGCTTAGCATACTTCTATAAACTGAGAGCTGCACGATGCAAAAATCTTTCAAAACGTTCTACATAGAAGACCTTCGGATCTAGAGCTACCAAATTTGGCACATATTCTTATGTAGTAGGTACTCACTAAAAGCAGGGCTTTAAAAATTTAATTACAGTTTTAATAAATCAAAAATTTTCGTAATTTTGAAGCTCACTAGATCTAAAGTTAAATCTCACTAAAGGATTCAATTGGTTCGGAGCATGTTATCACACGAAAATATTTACACCACTTTAAAATTCGAAACATTAGCTCTTCAATGATATAAATTTGTTTTCCGTGCAATATTTTTCTATATATATATATCAAAACAAACAAGAAACAAAAGAAAAAAATTCAAAAACATGCAAGACACAATGGCAAAAAATAGACAAAAATTATAATAAATTGAAAAATATCATGGCGAGCCGCTCGTCAGGAAGGGAAGCTCGCCTACGATATTAATAAGTGCTTTTTTCTGCTAACGACATTCGAAACCCGTTATAAATCTTTAGATGAAGTTATTCAAAAGAGATCAATTAGAAATGAAGCAAATGGGCTTAGGCGAACCAGAGAACGTTTAGATCAACGTCGAAATACTTTAAGTTAGCGAAGATAAAATCGTGTCATTTCACAAATTGAGGTGAACATCATGGGGATTACTATTTCGAACATCGTACTTTGTTTACTTTTCCGTTATGCTTGCACCACTTGGCGCCATTTTTTTTTGGGGGGGGGCAAATTTCCGAGGAGCGCGGAATCGTCAGTTTGGCTCTAGGAGCGTCTGGGAAGTCATGGTATGCATATAACCGACGGCAGATGATCTGCGAAGGATTAAATTGTTTTAATAATTTTCTTAAAATTAATCTAAACACAATTTATAACAATTATTTTTATTGTTGTAACATAATCCAAACGTCGTCAAATCTTCCATTCACGTGCTTTTACGAGAATTTAAGTTCGATAAAAAAATTGTTTTCTTCCAAATCAGAATTTTCAGTTTTATTTTAATTAGCATCATAAGTTTAAATGTTGTCATTCTTTCTGTGAATTGCGTGATTTAAAAATCGTTGCGCAGAGAATACAACAGTTGATGTAATCAAGCCAAGCGACGACAAGAGAAACGAATCAATCTTAAAACATTATGCTTCGATGTTTCGGGCTAGAGGTTCGAAATTCAATTTTTTTTTTTTTAGTTTTGACTTCCAATAAATAAATCAGAATCATAGACGATATTATTTTTCAACGGATTTCTACTAGTCTGATATCCTCGTAAGTACTGTAAGGTTTCTGTCGGCACGCAAACATACTTCTGAGTCCCTGCTTCAACAGAAAGTGCAGGGTTGCCCAGCGGGTAATGTTTGAAAAGAATCGGAATTTTAGAACAAATAAGAATGATGAAAAGATTTTAATGATATATATTGAAATTAAATAGTAAGCAATTAATGATAATGGTTTTCGATGTGACTGCCCTCTTTTACAAGGACAGCAGTGAGGCCACCCAAACTGAAGTAGGCTTCATCAGAGAACCAAATGTTCTTTGCGTTGATTTCTCGTGAATGAAGCATACTCCTTTTGTCAGACGAGATCTTCTTGTGAAACTCCCCCTGCCATGCCCGTTGCACTGCCTTAACATTTTCATGGCATTTGGCCATTTAGAGCACTATAAACACTCGAATATCTGTTTAATATTTATTCATTTTCGCTTGTGGCAATCACAACTGAACAACACACTTAAACTCACCTCTCGCTGACGAAAAACACACCGATACAATTGCCCGCTGTAATGATCATGCGCACCAAGTTTTGTCTCATTTGATAGCAGCTACCACCATCTATTAGAATGTTTTTCAAACATTACCACTGGGCCACCCGGTAGTTTCAATCAAGAAATAATTACGCTCTTACAAAACTGAAAATAGACATTTATTTACAAAACGCATTATCCCCGAATTTTTATATCGGAACTAAACTTGAATGGAAAATTCTAGGTTCGCAATTTTTTTAAAACGAAAAATATAAATACAGCGATGCACGTTTTACCAGTGCTGGCAGTTGTGTGAACCAACATTCGGTTATCATGGGTTTCGATTTCCGTCGATTTTTTCCACGAAAACTTTGTCTCGTCTATTGTCGTTTTGCCTCGGATTTCCTCGGGGAAATAGACCTCATTGTCTTCTTACGCGACATGGGTCCACTGACTCTGAATCTAGTCCTAGTGAAAAAAATTCGACGGGAGGCTGTCTCTGCGAAACGGCCGCTGAGATTGAGGGGCGTAGATTTACTTACCTTACTCAACTTTGAATTTCTGTTTCTAAAGTTGCTCTATGTGACTATTAACACTATAGTCTATATTGACTATTAGTCTAGTGTGACTATGTGACTCTATCTATGTAAAATTCTTCATGATTTTCGCCAACTTTGCAACTCGACTGTGATTAAACCATAATTTCAAATTCTAAAATTCTTTTTGCAATCTTTAATGTCTACCTTTCTCTGTTAAATGAAACTAAAACCAACTCTCTATGTTATTTGGTTGCGCATCTATAAGCGCTTAACTTCAGCACGAAATTCGACGCAATTCAACAATTCTTGAGCCATATTTCTCGTGAACCTCAGATCGATGAATGAATTGCCTTAGTGTGCGTGTGCGCGCATCGGTCGCTGTGACGTCATCAAAATTTTTAGTGATTTTCACCAAATTTGCAGCTCGATTGTAACTAAACTGTAATTCCAAATTCTGAAATTCTTCTTGCAATCTTCCATGTCAACTTTTCTCTGTTAAATGAAACTGAAACCAACTATCTATGTTATTTGGTTGCTGATCTATAAGCGGTTAAATATACCACGAAAAGCGCCATAATTTCTTTCTTTCCCGACACACCATTATATGGAGAGACTTAAGTCTAAGTCAAAGGGAGAAAAAAGACCAAGAAGAGAGCTGACCCCAGAGAGTGGCTTAATACCTAAGGTCCTTTTGAACTTTTTTTGGTTAACACGTTCCGTGCTAAGATGTTTTAGCTCGACTTTTCATTCAGGCCATTTGATGTTTTGACAAATTAGATGATAGATTTTTGAAGATTAATATATTATCACACAATGTTTCTATACATCGTCAACCATAAATAATTAGCTTGTTTAACTTAATTATCACATAGTGTACCATTCATGGCACACTATGTTATATCAGTTTCAACTTTTCGATTAGTGCGTACCATTAGTGTGTGACACTTTTACCATCGATGGCACACGTGGTCTGAAAGGAAAGTTTAGCATGTACCATGGTGCATATGGCAGGGAACGTGTTAAAATGCAAATGTTCATTTATTCTTTACATTAGTCTTTTATATTCATTTTATATTAAATTCTTATTGTTTTAATATTTATTCTCTAAAGATAAGTGTTCAATAAGTGTTTTTGTTTTCTATTTTGGAGTGTGTAGAGCCAATTGCAGCAAAACCCTGGTTAACCGAACTAGGGTTAACCGAAACCTGTGTTATCCGAAATATCTCTGAAATCGCAAATCCAAAAAACACGCACTGTATTGCACGGAAATAATCGCGAATGTGAGACATTTTTTTGCAACGGTATCCCCACTTTTTTATTTGATCCTTTCCAAGAAGGTCGGTGATTAATTTTAGAATGCTAAAATTAAAACGAATGGGTATTAAAGATATTAAGATATTTTTCAGCTGTTCCAGGCTCATTGCGCTCCAAAGAGAGTTTTGGATTCGTTTCACACTCACAATATTTCAGAATTGCATACTATTAATTAGATCCAAAGTAGTAATAAATATTCATGACTTAACCGAAAAACTTTCTATCCGAAACGACATTCCACCCTTTAATGCGATTAATTGTAATTGGATTTGCATTGATTCACATGGAAATAATTATTTCCGACGGATTATCATCAAAATTCAATGTATCACCGTTTTTCCTACGAATTTCTACTGGACTGACTGATATCCTGGTTACTGCTGTAAGATCTCTTTCCGAATGCATTTAGCGCTCTTGGCATTCCATTCGCTCCGGTGCATGATGGACGATGCTATCATGTGCCATGCCGCTGACAAGGGACAATTTATAGTGTGATGGGGGTAGGGATAGCATGTTTCTGCAGCCACATATTTCATCCTCGTTGGGATATTTATTTCCAGAAAGGTTCATTTCGTGTGAAACTTCTATAATCTTGAGAAAATAATGACACTTATGCTGTATTGTTACAGAGCTGTAAAGTTTTTTCCCTGACATGCTAATTTTGCCGACCTTGGAGACAAATTTGGCACCCATTTTGTCGACTTTGATTACAAAAGGAATCTTCTAGAAAATTCCTGAACTGTGGACCTATCTCTACTGGAAGCCAGTAACTTCATGAACCTTCTAAAGATTACGACACTTGCAACCTATTGACGTCACTTCCTGTTGAAAAGGTATAAAAGCAAGCTCTCAAACCAAGAGTAGTCAGTTGGACTTTGATCAGCAAGCAAGCTGGATATAGAAAAAAAATGAGTGCTATTGAAAGCTCTGTGTCTGATATTTATTGGTGATCTCTGTTGTAAATTTGTACAAGAGCTGTCTAGTTTTGTTTACTGTGCTACTTTAGTGTTTTTGCTGAAAGCCTTGTAGAATAAAGAGTCATTTATATTTTTATTATCCTACTTCTTAATCTGCATTCACGTACACCCACACGACAATTTTTGTAACAGTATTTTGTGCAAGCAATATGATAATTAAAATAAACCAACATCCTTATCATCTCAATTAAAAGTTTATTAACTCTCTGACTGCCGATTTTTTTAATCGCCATTTAAGTGAAACGTTCGCAAAAATTTTCAAATACGGTTGAACGAAGGGTATTTGATTTAAGTACAAGGCTTTATGAGTATAGTTTGATTCAATGCTTTAGTAGTTCTAAGTAAACACAATAGCTTTTGAAAATTGCAGGATGCAGCAGAAAATTGATTTATTCCCTACTCACAGAAATTGTGTGATAAGCAATCAGAGGGTTAAGACAGCATGAATTGGCATCATTCGCAATTTTCAACAAGCGTGATTTCTTCAGAACTAAATTCTCTAAATTAGCGTATTTATTATCACTTTCGTATGTTTTTATTTATGATATTTTTGGAATCTTCTACAGACATATGATAAACTACGGATGCATTTAATTAATAAATGGAACTACGTTTCTACTCAAAAAATTTCCTTCAAATGTTTCCAAAAATATTTACACAGATGCGTACAAAAAATTCGAAGAAAACTTTATTAACACGTAAGAATTCCTTCTAAGAATATGAGTTTTTATTTTTGTTGAACTGTTATGTTTGGTTTTATTTTCTTACAGAAAGATTTTTAAAACACATCAAAACTCAGTAATAACAAGAAACGCACACAAATTCTCTTCTGTAATTACAGGCATTAAAAATCGGAGACATCTTAATGGCGTTTTTACTGTGGAATTCATGTTCATAAAAATGGCGCGAATTACTCATTTAACTCCGATGGAAAAATAAACACGAATGTAAGTTTCTTAAATATTTCCGCAGAGAACAAATATTTTACTATCCTAATAAAAGTAGTATTAAATTTTCCTTATCTTTTTTAATATCTTTTTTTTCAATTTATTCACAATTATTTCTTCTCAGAAGTCCAGATAGCTTTTCTTTTAACTGTAAATATATAATTTACGAGAAATACAGAACAAATTAATTTGTTTTCGAAAAAATTATAAACTAATTACTTCTTGTTAAAAGCATGCTCAAATGAGAAACATAAATGGAAAGAAATCTTTAAACATTTCCTTGAAAAGATAATAATTTTCAATTTCATTCTTCAGCGAAATTAATTTATACTGAAATATTCGAAATCAAGATAAACATTTTAAAGAGCTTAAGAGAACTATTAAAATATTGTTAAATAATGACATTTCTGTTGAAGTTTTTCAATTTACCTTTTACAAAGAAATAGAAAAACGTGCTTAGAAGGTAAAACAACTTTAGTCTGCAGAAGCAAATATTAAATAGTTTCAATTAACTAGGCTTATTTATTCTTAATTGTAGAGACCTGATTTAGATTCTTTTAACTAATACTACTCAATGCCGTGAATACATTTTAAAACCTATTACATTAAATGACTTAACTTTCCGAGTGAAAAATTCAAAATGGGGGAATGAAGGAACATTGGTAAACTTTTTTTTGGAAAGCTAAAAACTCATTTTACCAACGGAAATAATTAGAACTAATGCACTATATTTATACATTTGTTAATATAATATAGGATTTCTGTAGAATTTTGGTCATTAATGACATAATTAAATCCTTATCACACTTTTTTCCTAAAAATGGATTTGCATCAATCTTCCCCACACCACGGTACATTGATACACACGGAATTATCGAAAATAATGATGATTAATAGGTGTGAGATAAAAAAGAAATTTGTTTTATCAATACTTTGCATTCCAAATCAATGTTTAAAAGTTTAACAAAGTAATAAACTTTTATTTTAATCAAAATTTAACATTTTTAATGAGACTGGAAAAATGAAACAATATTGCCTCCGAAAATAATTTATCACTACAAATAATAAAGGAGAATGTGGGTGTGGGTGGGTTTAAAAATACTTTGAAGGGAGGGAATGTGTACCTAGAAGCCATTTTTGAAAATTTAATTAATTAAAAATTGAGGGAAATTTTCGCTTTCTTCCTTGATGACTTACAAAAATAATATAGCACAAGAATAATTTTCACACTATCTGGAAATGCAAAAAATTACCTTTTCGATGATATTAATTAAGTTTCTCTACATTTTTTTCTAAACTTTTTACAAATTCGTAAAAAAATATTTTAAACTTAATATACAACAATACTTTTCATTTTTGCAACGAAATTCAAACCGTTATCATTGTTTAAGCAAATACTTAATTGCGTGTTTCTTTTAGTTAGTTCATTTTTGCGTTTTTGACATTTCTGAAGACGATTTTGCAAGGTAGTTGCTGTTACGGCACGTGATACACACAGAAGACGCGTATCAAAGTGCCCCGGAGTCAATTGTATGAATCTCCCCCCCCAAGAGCCTTTTTCATTTAAAACAAGTGGACACGTAAATACAATGTTAAGCATCCTCAAAAATTAATATAGTTCAGAAAAATAATTTTTTTTGCTACTTTTCGAGTAGATTCCCTGGCAGGAAAACGTGAATAGTTAAAGAAAATCACACAACACATACTTAGAGTAAAATTTACTTTGACAAGAACATTAGCGGTTTGATTCATTTGTAAATTAACTTTTGACTTAACATGCCCGATAAATATACCGTGTCCTAAGGGTTACAGTGGCATATATATCAGGGGATGTGAAAGTCTTGAGCCATTCCAATCATCAAAATGCATGAAATGTATCGATGTTCCTGCATATCAATCTATCCCAATTCCCCCTATTCTATTTTAATATGGAAAGTATATAAATATTATTATTAATCTATACCTGTAAATATATCAAATTCCATTTTAATTTTTAATAACTCTGTAAAACATTTTATGTAGTAATAATTATTTTTATCGAAAATGATTTTAAGGAGCAATTTAAAAACCAATAAGCTTTATAGAAAATATTTAAGTGCCGAAGGGATAATCAATATTTCTGATCCCTAGTTTACATTTGTTTTGTTGCTTTTATAGCTTGTAAATCATAACTTAATAAATTTAATTTTAATTCATCTTAAAAATTTGTAACTTTATAAAATTAAATCTGAACTTAATTTATCTGAATAAAATATCAATTTCTTAAAACAAGTAAGATAAGAATACAATTGCACTCTAATATATTAAATCGTTTGTCAAAAATTTATTTTTTTGTTTATTATATATTCTTTGCATTATTTCTAATACATATATGGAAATTGAATTGAATATTTCTAAGGAATCAAAATTTAATTAAATTAATTTATTATCTGATAGTTAGGTTCCCAAAATTTAAAAATTGTATAGTCATCCTGATTACGCAAGTGTACAACATTTCAAAATTCATCACAAATCACAACAGGAAGTGAGGGAATAGATATTTACAAAATTCCATCTTTGAAACATAAAAAATCAAGTTAAATAAAAACGTGTAAAATCGCCGAAAAAAGATGAAAAATAATTCTTTTTCCCTAGAAAGACGAATAAAATAATGTCTTTAATTTCCTGGATTCTGTAACAAAAATCCCAGTAAGATCCATAAATTCATTTAATGCTAAAACGCGTTGGTTGTGTTCGCAAGTAAATGTAACCCACCCTGCAAATAAATACCGCAGGTGAGGTGTTTCATTTTCCCTGAGATTGGACTGTCGTAGTTCTGGCGCAAAAGCTCTTCAAACCAAAACCAGGATAACTCAATAAAAAACGAAAGGGAAATTTCCCTCCTGGATCTTTCCCAATCAAATATACGATTCTTTATCTATGATAATGTAAGGAGTATACGAATGAGTTAGCTTTAGGGATTTTTTCTTCTGAGTCTGTCTTATGCGATAAGAAGCTTTATCGAGATTAAATTTTGTCTGGCATCATTTAACGTAAAAGTCGAGCAATAAAAGGATAATAAATTCGCTTGATCTTCCATAACCTTAGCCCCCTCTAATAAATGATTCGCCCCTTTAACTAAACGATGCCTCATGATACTTTCAAGGTGGGATTTCAAAAAACGTCATTTGCACGTCGTCGTAAAATATCTGTCGTTTAAAATGAATCATAGCAGAATAAAAAAATAAGCATTTTTGCACTTTTCCTCCCACCAGATTTCCTTACTATATGATTCATTAGATTATAACATGCACTTACATGAAGTGTCGATTTGCTTCGAATTTTGAATACTTGTATTTTACGAGAAAATTATTATTTTTTTATATTTCAATTTTCCACTTTTTTCCTAACCTCCGCCAAATATGATATAACGCCGTTCTAATAATATACAGGGTTCCTACTTATATCCGTTACACCCCCCTTAACTTCTAAACGGTGACAGCTTAGGCCATAAAGTTGGTGTCTAGATATAGTAAAAAAGCTTTGCTCTACTCGATGAGACAACTTACAACGCCATCTATCTTCAAATTTTCGAATTAGCGGTCCTATCTCGAGAACGGTGAAAGATACGAGAAAAAGGTCAATTAGAAAGTAGGGCACTCTCGATTTAGTACTAAAGGATATCTTGCGCATATTAATACTAAAAACAGAATAAAAAAATGAACATCTGTTTGGTCACGATTTCGAAAATTGTCACGTCATAAAGAGTGGAAGAAAGAAACTGAGACACGTCCCTGTCTTCTGGATCATTTATTTATATTGCTCAAAATGCTCTCCGTTAGCCACTACACAAATTGCACTCTGGACTGGATTTCTCGCTGCACATTGTGCAACATGGCAGGTGTTACGGTGGCACAAGCATCAGTCATTTCCTTTCTAAGATTCTGTAATGTTAGCGGAGGGGTCGCATATACCTGCACTTTTATGCGTCCCTATAAGAAGAAGTCTAATGCGGTCAAGTCAGGTGAGCGTGGAGGCCACTCTACGAAACCACCATACCCGATGACTTGATTCTGGAATGTCTGCATTAGGTACTGCTTAAAGTTTGAAATCTTATGCGGAGAGGCGCCGTCATGTTTGAACCATACATTTCGGAGTTGGTACAACGGTAGATTCTCAACAAAGTGGGTTATTATATCCTGCAGAAGCTCCAAGTACCGTTATCCCGTTAACGTTCCCTCTTGAAATACTAGTCCATTCAGCTTGTCATCAAACATTAATCGACCAGCGTAGTTGACAGCATATCTCGGATTTTCCAGCGACCAGGTATGAACGTTCTGTCTATTAAACATTCCGTTACGCGAAAAACATGCCTCATCCGTCCATATTATGTCTGCCAGGAAGGTTGGGTGGTCCTCTAAGTTATTCATCACAAAGTTGCGCCACGTGTAACATCTCTCAGCATCTCTTGGCAGCAATCCCTGAACAGGTGTGGATCGGTATGGATGAGCACCTGATTCATTCAGGATCGTCCAAACGCGGCTTTTTGAGAGGCCACAATTTTCACTGAACATTTTTGTGCTGCTCTGAGGATGGGCGAGAGCGTATGCTAGAACATCTTCAGGTTGCACTTTGCGTCCTACATTACAAGGTCTACGAACTCGAGGTCGGCTGGTCACGCAGCCTGTTAACGTTTAATCACATTTACATCCCTTAAACGTTTTACAACTTTTAAGATGGTCTGCCGTGTAGGATGCGAAACTTTAGGAAAACGTGCACGATACAGCCTTGCAGCTGATTTTGCCTTACGCCCACATTCACCGTAAATTAACAACATCTCGCAATACTCGTTATTGCCAAATTTTGCCATAACCCTCAGTTTTTACGTACAATCCAGCAGAAACATTCTTTTAATAGTAGTAGACGGCTAACGGAGAGCATTTTGAGCAATATAAATAAATGATCCAGAAGACAGGGACGTGTCTCCGTTTCTTTCTTCCACTCTGTATGACAAGACAATTTTCGAAATCATGACCAAACAAATGTTCATTTTTTGCATTCTGTTTTTAGTATTAATGTGCGCAAGGTATATTTTCGTACTAAATCGACAGCGCTCTACAACTTTCTAATTGACTTTTTTCTCATAATTTTCACCGTTTACGAGATAGGACCACTAATGCCAACATTTTCCGATAGATGGCGTTGTAAGTTGTCTCATCGACTAGCTCATAGTCTTTTTACTATACCTAGACACCAACTTTATGTCCTAATCTGTCACCGTTTAGAAGGAGGGGTGTAACGGATATAAGTGGGAACCCTGTATATATTCCCAAAGTAAACATGGCGAATTTTATAAACTGCGACCAACTGTATTTGTTTTTATTTAAGCTAATAAGAAGTCGATATTAATTCTGGTGAAACTTCTAATTTAATTTACAAAACATAACAAAAATTAAAAATTTCTCCGGAATTAATATCGACTTCTTATTAACGTAGCGAACAGGCTTACATTTGAACACAATTGTGTAATCGGAAAGCAGCTACAATTTTACAGATTTCTGATTCTTACTCCCAGTTTCATAACATACAGTTACAATTGAATCGGCAGTTTGAAGAAGGAAACTAATTGCCCTCGTTACTGAATCTTCACTGTAAAATGCGAAATCCGACGATAGTATATCCCACAATTCTCAGCAACTGATTACGAACCATAGTATTCATATTAACTGCGATTCTATAACATCTTCAAAATTGTGCATTATATTTGGACACCAGTGTATCTTCGCTCAATTTTTGCAAACAGTTTGCAAGTTTATTTTTGAAAGCCCTTCTTTTTCGAACGTTTTCGACACATTTCACCCTATCCAATTCTTCATTATACGAGCTACTTCTCCTCTTTTACTTCTTCAATACTTAAAATTTATTGAGAGTAGCAAAAATAATGTATCTGCAAAAAAAAATTAACATCTAAAACAGTGACTCTAATATCTTGGCTACTGTAACAGAAAACTCCGAAAGTTCCATAAATTCATTTAGCGGCAAAAGTCTTTGGATATTATAAGGAAAGATTGTAGATTCCTTGTTAATAAATATTGCGGAAGAGATATTTCCTTTCATTTTCATAGAAACTAGATTATAGCCAATTCTGATGAAGACACTCTTCAAACCAGAGTGGGATAAACGAAAGGAAAATCTCCCTCCTGGATCTTTCCCAATCAAATATATGATTCTCTATCTTTGATAATGTAAGGAACATATGAAATAGCTTTAGGAGGATATTTTTTCTTGCGTATGTCTACTGCGAAAATAATTAATAGTCGGACTATTATTTCTTAGCACCATTTAACCTGAAAGCCGAGCAAAGAAAGGATAATAAATTCGCCGAAACGTTTTACATAATCTTGTCCCCCTATAATAAATTATCCTGCTCAGAAAAAAGCATATAAAAGACTGATTATAACTTTCAGAAAGCTCCACAATTTCCTTTAATAGAGAAAGTTGTTGGCTGTTATCACAAATATCGGGGATTCTCTGTTTATAACTACTGCTGGCGAGGTATTTGCTTTCGTTTTAACAAAGGTTGAGACCAAAAATTTTATAGAACTTCAAAGCTATATTATTCTCAAATATTTATATTACAGTAGACTTATTCGTAAGACATTCATTGCTTTCTCCTATGAAAGCATTCGCCATCATTCCACAGACAGTGCTCTGTGATAAAATATATCTTTCAAATTTTTTCCATATTAAGCAAAATTCTGACAGAGCGAGGAAAAATTTCTCTAAAAAATTCCCATCTAGACCATAGATTTAATTTTTCTACTTCTGTAACAAAAAGCGAAGAAAGGGCTTATAAATTCATTTAATGGGTAAAAGCGTTGGCTGTTATCAAAAGTAATTGGAGACCCTTTGCTAATAAATACTACAGGCAAATACAGTGGTACCTCCGAAAAGTGGACAGTCACGGGACCAAAAGTTTTGTCCGTTTTTAGGAGGTGTCCGCTATTGGGGAGGACAAACTTTTTATAAAAAGTTTTTTCACTTCTGTTTGATATATGAAACATATATTTTTATCTTGCTTGTTAGAATAATTTTGAAATGTTTGCCAAAATAATTGAAAGTTTTTCAAAAAATACCTGTCCGCTATCCAGAGGAAATAACATGGATTGTCCTATATAGAAGGACTGGGACTCGTAAAAATGTCCGTTAATTAGAGGTGTCCGCTATTCGGGAGTGTCCGTTAAGGGAGGTACCACTGTATTTCCTTTCATTTTCATCCAGACTTAGCTGTCGTTAATTCTGACGAAGAAGCTCTTCAAACCAGAACCCGGATAAGCACAATAATGCAATAAAGAATCCTCCTCCTGGATATTTTCCAATCAAATATATGATTCTTTATCTATGATAATGTAAGGAATATATTTAAGAATGATTATTTTTTCTATTTCTACTGTGATAAGAAGGAGTCAGATCATTTTCTTCCTGGCATCATTTAACGTGAGAGTCGAGCAATAAAAGGATAATAAATTCCCCGGATGACCTTACATAATCTTGGCCCTCTATAATAAACGATTCACCTCTTTAACTAAACGATGCCTCGTGATACTTTTAAGGATCGGTTGCGAAAGACATCAATTGAGCTGCATGGAGTAGCTATCATTTGAGATGAATCATGCGCAGAATGGGAAAAAATGAATATTTTCAAACATTTTCTTTCAACAGATTTCATTGTTAAATGATTTGTGCTTTTCTATGGCATAGGGGATGGTTATGAATTGATTATTCAAATTTGGTGGGATGCAGGTAAGGCAAAAGAATACGATTTCATACAAGGAGACAGCAAGATGAAGGTAAGGAAATCGTACAGACAAGTGATAGGTCAAATATCATTTATTTCTTTCACATTACTAATATGTTCAAATAGTTACGGAGCTGTTCAAATATTTTCCACATATAAATGAATTATGCCATTTGCAGCAGACCAAGCGGAGAGTATAATGTCACCGACTAGTCGGAACAGAGTTCATCGAGTATAGTGCATTCGTTTTTATAGGTATAAAAAAACTGCTCGTTGCGGGAAGTCTAAGTCGTGGATCCTCCATCACGATAAGGCTTTAGCTCACAGGTCTCCTTTGGTGTCAAATTACCCGTCAAAACTTCACATACCTGCACTTCCACAGTCAGCTTATTCCCCTGATCTCACACCATGCGACTTTTTCTCTGATGATAAATTTGCTTAAAAGGAAATGATTCTCATATTCCGAAGTGCAGAGACTAAGACACAAGAAGAAATCGCAAAGGGAGAATTATTTGCATTTACATCTTTGTCTAATAAAATGGCAAAAATGCAAAGTTGCAAGGAGTAGTTATTTCGATGGAAACTCAAACTAGCAGGTTTTGTATGTGCTTTTTCTTCCATAATAAAATAAGTTTCGCAACTTTTTGAAAGTAGTAGTTTACACAGTTGCGGTATTTGCTCAAAACTGCAGTCCACAAAAATGATTCAGTTCCACAAAGTTGTCGATATTCAGAAGAATACTTTTCATATTGTGGTGTTCAACGTTCAGGGTAGCGTTCTTCATGCAATCGTGCCGTTTTCCGACTGCTTTTTCCTTCTACACCGTATTTTAGATGCATATCAGATAACTCCACTTCATGTTACTTCTGTAAAGGCAATTTATTGAATAACAACAGGATACAGTAGTCGGACAAATTTGCACAAGAATAGAAGTTGGAGCCGTGCAGCGCCCTCTACTACGTCATGCGTACCCATGCGACTATGGCTTTTTATGTCTGATCATGTTGTTTTGTCTACTTCCCTACTAAACATGAACGATCAATTTAAATCACCCAGTAAATTATCATTGTTAATCAATTTGCTTTCAGTTTTGCGAATTTAATTTCACATGACAATTTAATATGTCTCCATATTTTAAACTGTTTACCTTTTTGATTTACCTCTGGCAATAATATGCAAAAAATTCCCATTAGGTATTATGTAATAATACTTAATAGATAGTTCCCCAATCATTAGACAAAAGCTTAGATACGCGGAACATAACCATTATTTTTAGTAGAAACAATATTTGTCATGCTTTCGTTTATTTCATAGAGAACGCTTGTATCTGAACACATTTATGCAATCGACAACAACCATTTTATAAATTTTGAGCTTATCAAGAACTACATCTAAGTGTATGTTATTCTCTGTGTGAAGGAAACCAACTTAAAATCCGTCGCATGATAGATAACACATAATACAATAATTACCTTTGCAAAAATGCAGCCTTTGTGTCCATTTTTTAAGTTTTCAAAAGAAATTCCGTCTCAAAATACATGTTTTGAATTTGCTCCCAATAACTTAACATCTATTTGTAAATAATTATGATAAAAACATTTAAAAACACATTTATAAGGATGCTAAAAAGTAAAAATGTTTTTATTTTAACTATTTTCAAATTTTTAATCTTTAATTGATCATTATAAATATTATAAAATCTTTTTAAAAAATTCCAAATTCGCTACAAGGTAGCTAGCTTCACTCGTAAGGAATTAAAATTATCAACTCATCGATAAATTCTGAAAATATATAACTTGTGTATAGTCATCCAGAAAACACAAGTATACAAATTTCAAATCTAACTCATTAGAAAGTGAGTGAAAAATCGATTGATAATTTCCACTATTTTCAAATTTTTAATCTTTAATACATTCTTTAATTGATCATTATAAATATTATAAAATCTTAAAATGTTTTTTCCAAATTCGATACAAGGTAGCTCCGCTCGTATGGAATTAAAATTATCAATTCATTGATAAATTCTGGAAATATATAACTTGTGTATAGTCATTGAAGGCGTGGAAATTGAATGCAAGTCCAGTTCATAAGCATTTCTTTATTAAAAACATGAATAAGATGCACCATACAGGCGCTCACGCAGACAAGTACACATACACTAGAACTGAACAGTGGAAGAGTTAAATACAAGCGAGCGAAACGACAGCGCCAATCAGCAATGCTGAATCTGCATAAACTGCTATCGTTCGCCAACGCTTGCATCCAACAGTCATCCAGAAAACACAAGTATACAAATTTCAAAACTTATACATCAAAAAGTGAGTGAAAAATTGATTGACAATTTCCATCTTCACATATGTCAAACAAATACATAAAAGTGTGTGAATATGCCATATTAACCCTTTGAGGCCGACTGTCACAGCTGCTTGGTAGAGTTGAGCGTGCGGCCGTCTTCAAAGAGATAAACGTCATGAGTATGCGTTAAATGATGTTGAACAAGAAACTAGGAGAATAATACTGTTTTTCACCATGGTAAAGAAATGCATGTAAAAAAAACAATTGAAAACGCGAACCACTTTATAAGTAATCGAAAGACATTCATGTCTTCAAGTAATTGGAGTTTGTTAGCATTGAAAAACATCTTTAGCACACGCATATTTTTAATAATATAAAGGTTAAAAGATTCATAAAATATCAATAAAGAATCACATTTATTTTTGTTAATTGTTAATTTCTTACAAACCTATTTCTGAAGAAACTTTGCAAACCTTTCATTTTTAATACTTTAACCATATTCCATGTTACAGATCCGTATTATATATTAGTTCTCCTATGGTGTTTTCATAATACCCGAAATTGGTAAATGGTAACAAAAAACACCTCCTCTCCAGAAAAAAACTACATATAAAACAGTGACTAAACTTCTTAGCCTCCGCAACAAACGGCCCAGGGACGTCCATAAATTCATTTAATGGCAAAAGGTGTTGGCTGCTATCGCAAATAACTGTATACCTCCTGATAATAAATACTGCAGGCAAGGTATTTCCTTTCATTTTCACGGAGATTCGACTGCCGTCAGTTCTGACGAAGGAGTTCTTCACAAACCAAAACCCGGATAAACTTAATCAAAAAAGAAAGGAAAATCTCCCACTTGGATCTTCCCCAATCAAATATATGATTCTTTATCTATGGTAATGTAAGGAATATATGAAAGAGTGAATTCTTGGATATTTTTTCTTGGGTTTGTCTGCTGCGATAAGAAGTAGTTAGATTATTTATTCCTAGCATCATTTAACGTGAAAGTCGAGCAATGAAAGGGTAATAAATTCGCGGTGCTGATCTAAACGTAGTCTTGGCCCCTATAATAAATGATTCACCTCTTTAACTAAACGATGCCTCATGATACTTTTAAGGATGAGTTGCGAAGGATGTCATTTGCGCTGCATGGAATATTTATCATTTCGGATGGATCATGAGCAAACTGGGAAAAAAGTACTTTTTCACAGTTTCTATCTTATTAGAATTCTCTGTGACAATATTTGCCAGATTACTATAACAATTTCTCTAGTATGTGACTTTTGTTATTCTTAAGGCCAAATATGTGAAAATAAGGATTATAATAGGTTAGTACTCTGTAAATATCCCTAGTAGCATAAAGATATTGCACCATATTGTATGACATTGAACAATATTCGAAATGTTGCATAATTTCGTAAAATACAATATTATATAATATCGAACAATATTGAACAATGTCGTGCAACCTGGGATAGTAAAAGGGGGAATTATTTCAAATGACTAAAATTTTCTACTAAACTTGGAACTTGCTTTCTTCAATGTTTAACGTGGTCATATTTTCAGATCATTTTACTTAGCTTGCCGGGATAATTTCTTCGAAATTTTATGCAATATCATTTTCAATGTAATTTAAAAGGTTCTTCACATTGATATTCATTCAATATATTAAACTAATTTTTGACAAAATTGTGAACTTTTCCTTCTAAGTACTGTACTCATGCATAAATACGCTTTAAATCTATCGAAAAATAAAATCTAACACGTTTTATTTCCAAATAAAGCAAGTCTTCTACTTTTTTAGCACTAGGTACAAGACTGACTTTATAATATTTTAATTCACTAGATAGTATTTCAGCTTAATGCAAAGTGTAAAGGGTTTCAGAAAAGCATCTGAAAAAACAACAACATTTGCATTTTGAGTTAAAGGAATGGAGATCAAAGAAGCAAACCAAATGTTTAAAAAGCACGTAATATGCGGGAAATTTTAAAAGACTAAACTCTTTTGCTTTAAATAAAAGAAGCATGTGTTTTTAACCGTGTATCCCCCGAAAATTACTTTTTCTCAAGTTTATTTTAAAAATTCAAAGCCTAGCAATTGATAGAACTTCAAAGCTATACCATTTTCCGAATCTTTATATTACAGTAGACTTTTTAGTAAAGCATTCATTATATTCTCCACAGTGCTCTATGATGTGAATAAATCTTTCATACTTCGCCCATATTAACTAAAATTCGTTGATAGAGCAAAAAACACTTCTTCCGAAAAAATCTCCGTCTATCCCAGTAACTTTAATTTCTCTGCCTCTGTAACAAAAAGCGAAGAAAGGTTCATAAATTCATTTAATGGCTAAAAGCGTTGGCTGCTATCACAAATAATTGGGGTACCCCTTGCTAATAAATACTGTGGGCGAGGTATTTCCTTTCATTTTCACCCAGATTGGACTGTCGTCAATTCTGACGAAGAAGCTCTTCAAACCAGGAGCGGGATAAGCTTAATCAAAAAACGAAAGGAAAATCTCCCTCCTGGATCTTTCCCAATCAAATATATGATTCTTTATCTATGATAATGTTAGGAATATATGAATGAGTTAGCTTTAGGATTATATTTTTTTCTGGCGTCTGTCTACTGAGATAAGAAGGAATTGTCAGACTATTTTTTCCTAGCATTATTTAACGTGAAAGCCGAGCAATAAAAGAATAATAAATTCGCCGAAAGGTCTTACATAGTCTTGGCCCCTATAATAAACGATCCACCTCTTTAACTAAACGATGCCTCATGATACTTTTAAGGATGGGTTATGAAGGATATCATTCGTGCGTTGTGGCATATCACTTATTTGATATGGAGCATAAGCAGGATATAAAAAATGCGAATTTTCATATATTTACTGTCACTGGAGCACTGAATTGCAAAAATAATCATCAAATAAACAAAGGATCTCATAATCTTGAAATGCAATTCAGTTTAGTTATATTAGCGTCCCGTTTTTAAAGCAACACGAGTGCTATTTTAGAACGGACCTCGCGGATTTTCCAACCACTGCTACATGACGAAGGATGGCGCCTGAGCTGGCATCCCCTCTCCAGTTTTCTGCACCGCACTAGCGGGAGGACGTTTGATCCTCCTACGTATGATTTAGCGTGCAGCAGGCACATGGAACTTCAGTTGATTCGGGTTTCGGACCGGAATCATCCGGTTCCGAGGTCGCCACCTTACCACTAGCCCATCCCTGCGTTGAGATTTTGGTCGAATATTCGTTACTTACTTCGTCGAGAAGTTCTCTATGTTGGCTATTTTTTTCTAGTCGTTGTATAATAAAACAACTTTGGGATTGAAATTATCAAGTCAAGACAATGCGTTTAGGTTTGAGATAAGGAACTAGGACATCTAGATTTTTGTTTCATTGAAAAATATGGCGAGAAGTCACGCCAACACTGGGATTTAGTTGAGAAAAAAAATTCCTTCATAAAATTCTATAATGTCAAACTCAAATGAATTTTAATAAATAATAATATGGATGAGGAATTTCCTTCAACACTGTGAAACAAAATATGGTATTCTCAAGCGTACAAACAAAGCAAAAATGAGGCAGACGCAAACGAAAAGCATAAATTTATTTTTATTTTTTATCAGCACTCGGGCTGCCATCTATATATTGTAAATGGAATTAATAAAAACTTTAGTATGTATCCTGTTGGAAACGACAGGCATTAGAACTTTAGTCTGATTCTCAATATTTTAGAAGACAAAATTGGGTGAGTTGCTTAAAGACAGGACATGGCGTTTAAAGGTTAAGAATTAAAGCACCAGCTTCCTAAAGAGGTAAAACTATCGCTATAAACAGATGCATCTAAACAGTGGCTATCGCTGTAGGCAGGTTCAATATACAATGAGTAAATAGAAATACCGCCGCGACCAAAGAAAATATCCTTATAGCTAGGTTTATAGTTATACACAAGCTCAATATTTTAGAAGACAAAGTTGGATAAGTTGCTTGAAGTCAGGGCACGGTGTTTAAGGGTTAAGAATTAAAGCACCAGCTTCCTAAAGAGGTAAAATTATCGCTATAAACAGATGCATCTAAACAGTGGCTGTCGCTGTAGGCAGGTTCAATATACAATGAGTAAATAGAAATACCGCAGCGACCAATGAAAATATCCTTATTGGCATGTACATAGATATACACAAGCTTCATTGTATTTTTAAATAAATTTCTGTTCTGGAATTTTATACGTCTGTTTAGCACATATATGGTAGTATATGCCATTCATCCCCTTCTGTTTAGGTTAAGTTTAGTTCTTGATTGTACTCTGATAGTGTATGTTAGCATAGAGCACGATGTTTCTTTATCTTTCAGTAAATAGTTAAATATAATTTCTGTGCACCCAGCTGCCAAAATCGTTTTGATAATTAGTTGCGACTATTCAATTTCACTTCTTACTATATTTTTGTATGTGACTAAATAAAAAAATCGAAAATACTTAATAGGAAGTTGCAATGTATATTATCAATTACAGAACAAAGCATTTCTTACTAATATTGCATCTTCGAAAATATGAAAAGAGCATGAGAGAACATTTCCGAAAGATTTTTTAATCGACTAAATAGTTGTAATTCTACAGTTAAAATGCAGTGCGGCCTCAAAATATTTCAAAATCAAAGTTTTTGATTTCACGAGTTAAAGTCAATTCACTTTCAAGAGCTACCATTGAAAATTATTTGTAAATCTCCAACCTTATTTTAAAAACTAATCAGATCTCACTTGAGATGGCTCATAAGTTATTGCTCCTAAGAGGTATCTTATTCTGTCGTCATTAATTATTATGCCTTTAAAGATCGATGTTAATATCCTCTTAACTTATTTACTACATAAGTTAATAAGTATGCTTCGGTGATTTTATTGTTCCGTGGTTCCTCTAAACTCATTTTTCCGTCTAAAAGACGAAACAGAAGTTAATTTCTTATTACTAAGGTGTTGGTGGATATTATTTATTGCCAAATAATTCAATTTGTTAAGCTGGTAGTTTGAAAATAGGTTAGTTATGTTTCTTCACGGAAAACCTTCGGTGAACAATGAATCAAGTAGCAACTTGTTTAAACTTCATAAAAACCCGCATCCTAATTAAGACGTAAAGATATAATCAGCGACCTCTTTCGAACTTTTCAAAGGCAGAATAATATAAACAATTATTTTTAATAGATTAAATACTGATTTCTGAAACTGAATATATTCCAAAGCTATAACCCAATAAAAACTGCATAAATTTTGTTGGCGCTTGTATTGCAAAGATTTGTGTTTAACTGTAACCCCAACGCCAGTTTGGCGGTTATTCTGTAAGAATGTTTGTTTTTTGTCAGATTGGCTTCTGCCATTCGTTCGTGTTGGTCGGATGTCTCCGATCGGGAGCATCATACTCAATAAATCACTAAAAATTATGGAATTCGTCTAAATCAATTGCCGTTTTGTAATAACATTCCATTAATAAAACGGACCATACATAAAAAATTTCATATTTTCTTTTATTTATTTATACTTATAACATCATTTATGACTCCTGCACACGCGATTTTCTTAAATTCCAACTAAAAAAACACTTACAAATGCTTGAAATTTTGAAAAACTAACAGGAGTATTCTCCCCTCGACTTTCCATTATACTGACACAATATGACACGTTCTGTTTATTTGTCCTTATAAGAGTCTGTACCCCCGCGACGAATCACAGAGGAAGCAGAAAGTCAAATTTCAGTCGCGTTCCGTGATGAAGCAGAAGAAACGTATTGCATACTAATAAATATGTCGCATTTTGTGCTTCGTGGTGCATTATACAGGGTGTCCACATTTATCGTGGTCCAATAGCTAATTTCTAAACCGTTAGAGATAGACATATAGTTCAAATTTGAAAAATGCTTGAAATGAAGGGAAGAATTATATGTTTTCTGAGTCAATACATATATATTCCTGAAATCTAACTTTTTATACAGTTCCCCGGTCCTATCGATCATGTTTAGTAAAATGTTCTTGACACTCTAACATAACTAAAAAAGTTCCACTCTTTTGCGACAAAAATTGACCGAGTTATGGAGCTTTGAATATCACTGGCTTAGACTACACCATTTCAATAGACGTCTTACAGACGATTCACCAATCAATGCGCAGCAGTTGCTCGACGAGGCTGCTAATTGGTTAAAAATTACTAAATTCAAAGCTCCATAACTCGCTCAGTTTTAGTCTTTTTAACGTTTTATTAAATATGACTGGCAGGGCCGGGGAACCGTTTAAAAGTGAGAATTCGTAATTTTTCCAGAAATGTATCTAGTGACTCAAAAAACATAAAATATAATTCTTCCCTTTATTTAAAGCATTTTTCCAATTGGACCTATATCTCTAACGGTTTAGAAATTAGCTATTGCACAACGATAAGTGTGACACCCTGCATAATCAAAAGTATCCGGAAACTTTCAGAGTTTCATAGACCAACTGCCCTTGAACTTCGACCACATAAAGAACAGACTCTAACTCACATTTTGAAGTGAAGATTCAGTCAAGATCCGGTTCAGGGACCGACCAGAAATTGATGAAGAAAAAAATGATTTCGGCTCACTCCGTTTCACGGAAAGCTGATAATGATTTGAAACTTCCATCAATGGCTTTATTTACAGTCAGAAATAGTTGCAATGCATTCGTGAAAATAGAGCATATTTTCGGAAAGATATAATGGTTTTCTTAAAAGATCTTTTTGCATATAACATTCAGAGTTTTTACTCAAATTATACGAAACTTACAAAATTTATGACAATATATTAGCAAAGCATTGTGTGTAAGATGTAAATACTTTGAATATTCGTGGAAAAACGAATATTTCTAGTAAATAATTTTCTACTGTGCATATGCGAAACATATCATAAATGTTCTTTCGTAATATCAGAGCCAGATATATAGGGAAACTTACATAAAAATTCAAGTTCAATACTGTTACTATTCAGAGAGATATCGGCATTGCAACGAGTAGAATTTTCTTCCTGTCGAAGAGACGCTAAAAGTTGAACGGTTTTACACAAATTGATATTTTTTTAACTTACATCTTCGAATAGTTATAATGAACAATGGCTATAAATATTCTCAAGATCTATGTATACTTATAAATTAAGTGCATAAGTTAAATTCCAGCTAATTAGACATTATATATGTTGGCTTTTTGACTCACATACTTCAAGTACATAGCTCAATACAATTATCCGTATCTGCGTACATCGTAACTTCGTTCAATCGTACTCATAATCATCTCGTCTCATCTCTCATTTTAGATCAAATTCAAAGTTAGTCAACATCTGACTGTTGCCACTCATCTGATATCATACACTATTATAACAATAAATAAGTTGAACTCATGCTTTTGTCAAACATAAATAATAAATAAGCTTACATATATAAAAAAAATAACGTCAATTATTTTCTTCACATAATTATTATCAAGTTACATATCGTTGAAATTCTGTACAAAAGCATCAGAACACCTTTATAATGAAAAATGCGAGTATTTCTTTTGGAAGGCTACATCTGCCCCGATTGGGCTCACTATTTATACATGTTTACAATATCGGTCAAACAACCACATCCAAATTTCATTCATCTAAGTAGTTGCGTTTTTGAGCTATCACATTCACAAACACGAGAACAGACAGACAATCAATCCTTAGACCCATATGATCCAGAATTTGACGCACATCTACAATTCTGGTAAAACCATATGCTTAATTTCATCCATCTAGCTTATTGCGTTTTATAATTATCGTGCCCAAACTCACACGGAAGGAGGGAACTTCCAGACAGGCATACTTCCTGCAGATGGATTTCGTTCGAAATTTCCTAAAGTTCTAAAATTTAGGTGTAAAGGTCACGTACCAAATTTCATCTCAGTTCATCCTTTTTTTTTTATTCCCAATGGCAAGGCAAAAAAAAAGTTTACAAAAGAACGTGTAACAGAAACAGAAGACCGAAGTTCATTGCCCCAATATCTCGACACTTCCGTAAGTCCTTGAAGAATCCCACATTTGAGCAGGTGGTCCCTTCCCATTACTTCTCCAGAATCGCATAGTGGGCAAAAAGGTTCGGTAGAAATGCCTAAGCGGCGCAGATGGGCGGCAAGGCAATCGTGTCCAGTGGTCAGACGGAAGGCTGCAACTGCATCGCGTCTAGGTTTGTCAGGTACAGTAGAAGGGCTAACCCTCCTCCAACTTTTTAGAGCTGTACGAGTCTGGAGATCCCGCAAGGAATTAGATGTACACAAATTTTTCAGAAACAGTTTAATCTTCCAATAAGAAGTATCTGTATTTGGATGTTGTAGTAAGTTAGCAACTTTTTTTGCTAGGAAGTCCGCTTGTTCATTACCCTAAAGACCACAATGGCCAGGCACCCATTGAAGAATGATTCGTTTTCCCTTTAGGGTTAGAGTTCTCAAAAGTTTTTGGCAATGGGAAATCTCAGGTGTCAATGGGAGTTTGAACGAGCTAATTGATTGAATGGTTGACTGAGAGTCTCAATTCATCATCGTTTCATAGAAATTAAATACAAAAAAAACCAAGCAGTTTTACCTTTAGAAAAGTGAACTCAGTTTTTCATAACAGAATGCCACAATAGACAAAGTAGATACTAAATTTCTCGAACTCTTCCAGTTAAGGGAGCAGAAAAAAGGCACCAGTTATATTATATCATATCACATATCATATCATATATCATATCATATCATATCATATCATATCATATATCATATCATATATCATATCATATCATATCATATATCCACATACAAGCTAGTAATTTAATTGTTTAATTGTTGAAAACTCTATATACTTGGATTGCCTTTTTCAATAGTTTTGATAGCAACAGAGTTCATTTATATGTTAACATTTGCATGTTTAAACTTCCCTTTTGCTCTTAGTATTTACAGTATTTTCAATTTTTTAGATTTTCTTTTAGATTTAATCATTTTGTTTAATTAATAAATTTTTACTTTTTGAATTGCATTTTGATATGTCTTGTTTACTTTGTTTCGTATGTTCTTATATAACAAGTTATATTTTGGTTTATATTACTACATATATGAAATGTTTCCGTTGTTGTACTCATTAAAAGGCAGAATAAAGAGCTATTTCTTATTTATCATTCATTATTCAACATATTATGAGAGTGGCGCAATATACGTCCATATCGTATGAAAGTTTTAAGACAAAAGTGAACAGAAAATCCCTGCATTTTCTCAGATAGGGATTTAACAAATAGACACGTGACCAAAGTGAAGGTAATAATAGCTATTCTTAGTATATTACGTAAGTGTTTTAGGGAAAAGTCTGACGCCAAAAGGACGCCGAATTCGTGATTTTTGTGTGAGCGTGAAAGCGATTAAAATATTCTTTTAGTATATTATAATATGCCAAAGGAGAGATTTAATATATCTTCAGAGCGGGAAATAACAAGAAACTGGAGTTCAAGAAAAGTGATTGTACTAAGATTTTAAAATATATAATATTAGAATTTAAAGTAAAATTAAGTGAGATTATTACATATATATAACAAAAAATAAAAATAAAATTTGGAAATTAAAAAATTACATAAAGACAAGAAAAATTATATTAATTAGAGAACTTCTGTGTTTCATATTATATTTTAATCTAACTCTCATGAATTCGGATTTTTAGCTTCCGATTTTTTGAAACCGACTTCCTTGTATATATTTTTTATTCAAGAATTTTTCTATTTTCACGTTTGATGCTTTTTGGGGGGATAGCGACTAAATTTTATGATTTTTCGTATGTCGTCTAGCATAAAAAAAGAACTAATTAATATCATAAACGGGCCTCCCCTCTTGATGAGCGGCTAGCTATGATATTTTTCAATTTGTCAAGTTTTTTGTCTTTCTTTTGTTTGTCCTTTTGTTTCTTGTATGTATTGATATATGCATATATTCCCATCATTGTAAAATCGTCTTCTTGTGATACAACAGAATTCCTATGAATCCTTTTAGTAATTCTTAATCCATCAATAAAGCGAGAGATTCCTTCATTAACCTGCAATCTTTCAAACCATTTATCTCAAAATTTCATTTTTCAATTTGTGCCATTAATCCTGCCTGTAAATTATATAAAGAAGTGGCAGGATGTCAAACACTCATCACACGAAGATGAAAAACTTTTCTTTTGTTCTGTTTCTTGTAATAATTTCAGTTAAAATTATCTTTTTCGGTAAACATTTGAACCCCGATTTTACTTGCTTATTAGAATTTTTATTTTTTAAATAAATTAAATTTCGCCGTGTTAATTTCGTTGTTTGTTAACGTCCTGAAAAACTTCTTTTTCCCCTTGCCAATTAAGATGCCAATCATTAGATCCCAAAAAATTGTTTATCTTTGGACTTTCTGAAACAACGTGCGGAAAAAAATTTTTCATTACATTTAAAGATGTATTGAGATTCACTATTTGTTGCCTGGAATTTGAATCGATCGAAGAATTCAGATTCAAAATTAAATAACGAAATCAAACAACAATTTTTAACATACATTTTAGAAGAATGAATGTTAACTATTAATATTGATTAATTATTTAACATACTTTTATCCAAAATAATCACTTCATCGCCGTTCTGAACAGTACAACATTTCCTTCGTCATTAAATGTCTGTACATTGGCTAAACTAGATTATGTAGTTAGTTTTAATCTGTTTAAGAGCCCGGAAATTAAATATTGAATACAAAGGTTACGAAACATAATCATTGTTCTCGTAGTAAATTTCGTTACTATTTAGGAATCGCAACTATTAATACATGTAATTCAATTCATAACTGCTTTGAATATTACAAGAAACGAAGTAGAATAAATTGGAGCAAAGTGAATTATCTACGAAACCGTATCTTCTTACTAATTTATTTATGCTTATATAAAGAGAACACGCGAGAATTAGGGTATGAAAGAATATGTAATTAATTTATAGCTAAGAAATAAGTCAGAACCATATTTTGGGGACGGAGGGCAAGAATAATGTTCTTTTATTAAAGTTTTCCAAAAAGTTCGTAAATCTCTTCAAGCATATGTAATTTTGTAGATGATGGATAAAGATTGCAGTCTACAAAAAGGATTAGAAAGTCTGATGTATATATCGAATTTTTATCGCATTTAGAAAATTCATTTTTTGAAATTTAGCTTGTAATTTTCCTATATTTCAGAATCGCTGTCAACCCACGACGGAGGGCAAGAATAATGTTCTTTTATTAAGGTTATCCAAAAAGTTCGTAAAACTTTTCAAGCATTTGTAACTTCGTGGATGATGCATAAGGATTTCAATCTACAAAAAGGATTAGAAAGTCTGATGTGTCGAATTTTCATCGCATTTAGAAATTTAGCTTGCAATTTTCCTATATTTCAGAATCGCTTTTTACCCACGACTTCATGAAAAGGGAAATCATAAACAATTGAATTACTCCGACCAGCCTAGGCTGGCGGATTTACTTGAATGACCCGGCCTCCGCGACAGTTAATCAGGAAGTGTGGCCCTCGCCTAAATAGCCCTTTTTCCGAGCGGCTCATGCGACGACCCCTCAGACAGAGGTACGACCTGTCATCTGTGGGGTGTAATTCAACCTTCACCATTACTATATGCAACCGAGAAGCGAGACTCTGATTCTTACACGGCAGGTTCTCATCCCCATATTTGAGGTGCCCCATAAGTTGGAAGAAGGTCATAAAACGGGAAGTAAATTGCGTTCTTTGTTTGTCTGCACTAAAATCTGTTATGAGCTATTTGTTCTTCTGATCCCTGGTTCACAAGGCAATTGTATAACTCAGCAATTCTCAAACTGCGAGGCTCTCCCCCACTAGAAAGACGCGATGGCACTAAATGGGTCGCGCGAGCATATCGAAAAGAAAATATTATTAAAAATTGATTAATTTACTGAAAGGAAAGTAGAACAAAATACATTCTGACATAATAAAAATAAAGTACACAATTACACTGATATAATACTCTTATAAATAGCATTGTATCAGTGCCACTCAATATATTTAATAATTAACTTATCAATACTAAATAAAAAACAAATTTAATAATTATTAGTGACTCCCTTGGGCCTGTCTGGCAGAGAAAAGTTAAATTTACTTATTCTTGGTAATTTGTGAAGTTTTTAATTAAGGTCGTAGTGTAGCTTTAGCGTCAAAATACCAAAAATACATTATTATTGAATAAATTGTTATTGTATGCAAGGGGGAGCGATGAAAATTATGATTGAAAATTTAATCTCAAATACTGAAAGGTTGAGAAACACTAGTATGACTTTTGTTACAAAGCCCTACGAAAAATAATATTGCCTTAATAGGCTAGTGATAATCTTTTTGGACCAGTTTTATGCTGTTCCATCTTTTCGACAAAGACCTAACAGTTTAAGTTGCTTTCTATTCATCTGATCCATCACAACAAATACATGTGTCAGATAAAACTGTGACATATATCCCCGACAAAGAAAACCAAAGTGATATCCTAAATTTATTTCCACATATCTCGGCTGTCTTTTCGATTCGTTTTGCTGTCTCGTCTTTCATCCAGTGCGACAAAGAAGATGACAGCAGTGCCGGCCTACGAAAATACAAGCCCCTCTTTTTCTTCTGACTTTTTATTTCACGAACGGAATGGCTTTTCACGGACGATTTCAAATCGCTCGGGGATGATGTAGCGAATGGGAATGGCCACTGATCGGGGTGCAATATCGATTGACAAGTGCCGAAAGCTTTTTACCTTCCTTCCAGAAGAAAAGTGACCCCTGGTTCATCACTACTACCTGAGAAATTCCGAGGGAGGTCGTAATTTTTCAGTGACTTGGGTCCCCTTTCTTCGCATAAAGCTGTCACTTTGTATAAGATGGACTGCTGAGCTCTTTTTTAGTTTTTACGTTGCTTTTAGTAATGGGTTCTCGATGTTAATTTATATCGAAGATATGTTGCTCAAGGGGGTGATGGAAGAATTTTTCAGTCCTGTCGGTAGTCATTGATAAGATCGTTCCTGATGGACGTGGAGAGGATGCCACACCCAACGGCGAAGAATCTTTTCAACAATCGTGCATTTTTTTCTCGAAGATTTTTTTGCTGAAAAAAGCCTTTACAAGGATTTTTTTCACTCTCTCGTATATGAAGAAAAGGAAAATATTGCAATCATCAAAATTTTCAACCTCGAGATTCTGATGAGTCTTCACGCTTTACACATCCTCGAATCCGTAAAGTTTATTTTTTGAAGTATATCTATCTGTCTGACTGTGATTCGATAACCTCGAAACAGAACAGACTAGCATAATAATTGAAAATAATAAATAACAGTACAATAAATTATAAAATAAATAGCAAAATCATTTAAAATCAATATGATAATTTAAAATAATAAGTAATAATATTTTGGCAGTTGAATCTAAGACCTTTGGGTAAGGAGTCGCGTATCTTAACCACTAGACAAGAGGAAATACCATAGCCCGGATGTAGATACTGACAATCAGAAGGTTGCGTGTTCAAATCACGTCTGAGTCACCACTTTGGCAGGTACGGGCTTTTGAACCGAAGACCTTTGGGTCCGGAATCTCGTATCTTAACCACTACACATAAGGAATTCCCATTGCCCTTAGGTAGATATCGACTTATATACATCACAGAATAAGATGGCGCATCAAGATTCGCATCATTTTGGTTTTTTTGCATTAATAGAACTTTTCCAAAATAAGGGAACACGAATGTAATCATTGGTCCATTGTTACAACGCATTTCGTTTAAAATTTCTTGCACACAAAATGTACGTAGAGAATGTAATATAATCTTCAAAAATTCTATCTTGATATTTCGATGGAAATCAACGTTGTAGACCTCCCCGGAACAGAAAAATAAAAACATTTCATGGTAATGACTGCATGTCTGTCGATCCCTGCGTAGGTTTCAACAGGATATTTCTGGTCAAAACGAATCTCATGTAAGTCCAGCAAGAGATTTCTAACCTCGGTTTTCTCGTAAAATTACACAACGCGGTGTGTTTGGTGTTTACTCTCATAATACATTAAAGCTTCGATTAACCGACACCGTCCGAACCAGGGCTGCGGCGGATAGCCGAATAGACGGATAACAGAAATCTCTTAATATATATGTACAGTAACGTGACTTCACTGCTGGCTTAGGACGGAAATTACAATAAAATCCTTTAAGAATGAATAATACATACATTTTGTATTTAATTTTAAAAGATGAGCAATGCAAACTTCAATATAAGAGTAATAATGTACAGAAATGTATTGTAATACTATATTGTATTGTATTTTTAGACGGCCACTGATAACAGAAATTGAATGTTAAACGAGTGGCGGTAGATGAGCGGACGAACATGCTTCTGTTTGAAGGATTTCGCCCAAACATTTTTTAAAATCAAAATCAGATTTTTGATTTCCGATAAAAGACTACATATTTAATTTCTTGCATCTAAATCTGCGATTCTCAACCTGTGGGGCGCGCCCCCTAGGGAGCGTGATAACACTGAATGGGGACGCGACCATATGGAAAAGAAAATATTATTTATAAAATTTATTGTTTTACTGAAAGGAAAGTGAAACAAAATATATTCTGACATAATAAAGAATAAAATACATATTTACACTTATATAATACTGTTACAAAGCTATAAAGTCGTTTCCTTGAGATGCCAATCTTGGCAACAAACTTGGTGACCATTTTGGCGACTTGGCGGCAAATTAGGTGACTTCGGCGACAAAAGGAATTTTCTAGAAGGACATTGAACTTTCAACCTATTTCTACCGGCTTCATGAACTTTCTGGAAATTACGTCACTTCCCACGTAATGAAGTCACTTCCTATTGAAAAAGTATAGAAGCAAGCTCTCAAGCCAAGAAAAGTTAGTTGGATTTTGATCAGCAAGCAAGCTGGTGAGCTAACAAGAAGCCTTTGAGCGCTGTGTTGAGATTTAATGGTAATCTCTCTAGTGAATTCTTACAAGAGCTGTTTTAATACTTGTACTATCTTTCTTTGCTCAGAATCTTTGTAAAATAAAGAGCTTTATTTTTAAAAAAAATCTTGCTTATTGGACTGCATTCACGTACACCCACAAGTCGATTTTGTCACAATACACTCATAAATAGTATTGCGTCAGGACTGCACAATGTATTTAATAATTAGCTTATTAATACCAAAATAAAAAGAAGTTTAATAATTATTAGTGACTGGGAAATCACCCGCCATGGTATGACGGGTGCAAATTGCCTCTTCATTCGAGAGATTTTCCGTCAATTTTGACATGTTTAAATAGATATATGTGCGAGAGAAATGTGTTTTAACATTGATTGAAAACAAATAAAATAAACATATGTTTTATGACAGGAAATATTTTTTTATTTACGTATTATTTACACTTTTTACAAAGCACTTCTCTGCTTGTCAAACGTTGCCAAAAAATATTATCAAATTATATCATCACGATTGCAATAAATAATCAGATGCATCGTAGCGTCCAAACTATATCACTCGCATGATATACCACTGATGTGATTTGAGAAACGGAAATTAATTTGAAATATATGATTAATATAATTTAAAATTTCTTGGGAACTATTGATCATAGCGAGATAAATTTTATATCAATCGATAGAAAATTTTATTTCAATATTTTAGAACTGTTAAATTTGAAATTAGAAAAAAATTCCTCTTTTAAATTTAAAATTACTGAAATATAGGTTCTCTAACAATGAAATAATGCTGTCTAACATCTCGCAGTGCTATGGCGCGAGTTTTATTGTCGGTGATATCAGAGTGTTACCGAGAGACAGATCTGTGCTATTATATTAGCAATTCCTCTCGACGGACTTTTCGGGAAGCCGTGAAATTGTCCGATATGGTGGACGTAAGACAGAGCGATAGAAACTAAAAGATAATAAGATAGAGCCATTCTGCTTTTGGCACTGTAGCGGATGGTGTTGCAATATATCACTAAATTTACTTTTTCTTGATAATTTCTAAGGTTTATAATTAAGGTCGTAGTGTAGCTTTAGCGTCAAAGTACCGAAAATACATTATTATTATATCCATTGTTATTGTATGAGAGGGGGGGGGGGGCGCGATGAAAATTAGGATTGAAAATTGGGTCGCAAATACTGAAAGGTTAAGAAACATTGATATAACTTCTTCCATTTTAAATTTATCGTGGTTATAGACAGAAAGTCGCCCCATGTCCCTATTCCTGCAACCATAACAGTTGCCGCACCGTGGTCATAGACAGGCAGATATGATTTCAAAAGTGTTTTTTAGAATCAGGGGGTGTATAAAACGTGGAGATTCAGTAAATTTTCAAGGCCGAATTGTTTGAGGATTTCAATACTTTGTATACGAGAAAGTAATTAAAATACCATAGAAACCATTAAGACTGATATATGTGGATATGAAATAAACTAATTTTTAAATTGCAATTATTTCCCAGGTAGTAATCTATATTTAATGTTAAAAATATATTTCTATAAAATATCTCGTTAGTAGTTTGAAAATGATGGAATTAAAAACATTTCTCATCAAGCCAGAACGAAAATGATTTTAAAAAGATGAAATCAAACTTTTGTTTGATCAATCTGTTTAAAATTGCGTATTAAGTTTTTCAACGCATTTATTTTTAAATAAGGTTCATTAAGCCTTTTATTTCTATTATTGCAAATGTAAATATTTGACTGTTTGCACTGTCTTCAGTTCGATAAAATATTTCCTCAAATATACTGATTTAAAAAATTCGTCCATGTTTGCTTTGGCATTTTACAGCCGTTTATTTCCTTTAACAGTAATTGAAGAAATAAAGAACGAAATCAACCAGCGGGAGTGGTCTCCCCTAAACTTTCTCGTATACTTTCTAAATGGAGATTCGTCAAAATCTCCAGTTCGAATTTTTTTGACGATTACAATACTTTCTCTTTGTATACTTCGTATACGAGAAAGTGAAACAAAAAAACAAACAAACCTGAAATCAAATATCTGTTGCCACGTTTCAAAAAAATATTACTTTGAAGCAGGCGCGATAAAATAGGCAATGCAACTAAAGCGAAAATTCTGCTTTGGAATTGAATTCCCAAGAAAACAATTTATACTACCACAACCGTAACAATTGCAAAAGCGCGTGAATAAAAGATTTGCTGAAATAATGAGATCGGTTTGATTTACAACAATAAAAAAATTGTTAACAATTGATGCTTTAAAAATTATTTATTGTTGTAAATTAAATTTACAACAATAACAGATTGCTACCAATACGCATGCGCATGAGAATCGGATTAAAGGAAATTGAATATGCAATTTGAACGCCTCTTTTTGACGGATTTGGCCCAAACTTTTATATGGATCTGCATTCATGATGATAAAACTGTGTACCAAATTTTATCCATTTAACTATTCAAGTTTTTGAGTTATAGTGTTCACATGACCGCGGACATACAAATAGACTTCCCGTTGACGGATGTTGTCCAAAATTTGATAGAAACCTACAAATTATGTTTAAAGACCACATACCAAATTTCATCCCCTCTAATAGTTTTCGAGTTATCGTGTTCACAGACAGACACACACACAGACACACACACAGACAGACATACAGACATAATTCCAAAATTGTGTTTTTCGGACTCAGGGAAGTCAAAAACGTGGAGATTCGTCAAAATCTCGAGTTCAAATTTTTTGACGATTACAATACTTTCTCTTTGTATACTTCGTATACGAGAAAGTAAAAAATAGAACACATTTTAATTAAGTAAAGTTACTGCGAATATGTTGTTGCTTTGCGGGAAATGCTTGCTAAGATAAAATAGGTTTTTGCCGAAATAGTTACAATCTCTACTAATTAAAAGTGAAATTTTACAATCAAAATACATTGATAATTAACAACGAACATAAATGAAAAATAAATAAGCAACATTTTTTATACAACTAAGCTGAGATACATAGGGGAGACCGGGGCAAGTTTACACGAGGCTTATATTTCACATACCATTGGTCGGGGGGCACTACATGTCTTTTCAAAAGAAGTGTCTCGGCCTCCATTAATACTCACGAAAGTTTGGAGTGAATCTTGAAAGTGGATCAAGAAGTGGACAACTTTTTCTGATTTTTAACCATTTTAGTAAAGTTTTACCCTTACTTATTGACTTTAATAGAGATTGTACTACACTCATGTCCATAAATTAAGGATAATTCAGAATCACACAGAAATTGAACTCTAAAATAAAAATTTCACCTGTAGAATTATCACACACATCTTGATGAAGAATATGCAAATTACAGGAAACCACCAGATGGGGGGCGCGGATAGTGCGTCACAATGACGAGAGTGTAAGAGAGGGGTATATAAGGAATGGTGGCAAAGAAGTAAAATTGTCCACAAGCGCTTTAAAAGCCTTTCAGTGCAATAACCGCATAGTTATGGCACAAAGGAAGCATTTGGATGATTTTTTACGTGGTAGAATTATCGGACGACTGGAATGTGGAAGTACCCAGCTGGAAGTATCCGAGGAACTTGGAATCGCCCAGAGTGTCATCTCCAGGCTTTGGTAACGATTCCAAGATGATGGTAATGTGAGTAGATGTTACAGCACAGGTCGCCCCCGAGTTACAACGCCGAATGAGGATCGGTATTTGGCAGTTACTGCCAAAAGAAACAGACGGAGTACAGCATCAGACCTGTCTCGTCAGCTCTCTTCAGCTACCGGTACGACAGTTTCAAGGCAGACCGTGTACAGACGCTTAGGGCACATTGGTCTATATGCTCGTAGGCTTGTCAGATGTGTTCCACTTACCGCAACTCACTGTCGCCTGCGATTAGCCTGGAGTAGAGAGCATGCATTGTGGACACCGCAACAGTGGTCTTTTGTGATGTTTTCCGACGAGTCCAGGTTTAGTTTGCAGTCTGATTCTCGCCGGACTTTCATATGGAGAGCGCCAGGTACCCGTTACCACCAAGAGAACACTATTGAACGACACCGTTACGGTGGTGCAGCATGGCTCGTTTGGGAAGGAATTATTCTTGGTTCCAGAACTGACCTGCATGTTCAGAGTGTAACGATGACAGGCCACATCTATCGGGATGTCATTCTGGAACAACATGTACGTTTGTTTCGGGGCGCCATGGGTGCTGAATTTCTGCTTATGGATGACAACGCCCGTCCTCACCGTGCAAACATTGTAGACGAATGCCTTCAATCGGAGGATATCACCCGTATGGATTGGCCAGCATACTCACCGGACTTGAATCCAATAGAGCATGTGTGGGATATGCTTGGCCGACGAATTGCAGCCCGTCAACCCCCTCCCACCTGTCTACCGGAACTTCGGAGGGAATTGCTTGATGAGTGGTGTAATATTCCCCAAGATCAGATTGATAATTTGATACTCAGCAGGCCTAGGCGTTGTAAGGCCTGTATTGCATCGTCCGGGAGACATACTCCGTATTAACCATCATACTAACCATGTTATACTGTTTTTTGTAAATAGGTTCTTTTTTGAAATTTGCTCCAGGGAGTAAAAATCGCAATTGTTATTAATTACGTCAAACATATAGCATCTTTTTTGCTCTTTACCTTTTGTATAATAAATAGACTTTACAAATAAGTCAAATTTGTTTTGCTTCTGTCTCTTTCTTTGCCTGAACTTCATTATCCATAATTTATGGACATGAGTGTATTTGAATATTATCACTTATTATGGGTCATCCTCTTAGGTTGTTCTTTTTTGGTTATTTTAAGCTATTTAGTTGATTATTTTTATTATGAGTATATGCTGAGTTATAACAAAAAAACGGCAATGGGCAACTTTACACGCAGTGCATGGGGCAGGTTTACACAGTGTGTAAACTTGCCCTATCGCTATTTTTTTGTTATAACTGGCACAAGTGGCACTTGCATTACAAAATCATTCCCAACACCTGAAGATGTGAGGGCATTTCAAAAAGCAGGGCCAAGGAAAATAAGTAACAGAGGTAGGAAAAAAATGCCAACATCAATTCTTACAGATATACCTGTAAAAAATGCTTTACAAATATAGAAGGAGAAATCAATAAAGAGGAAATTAGCATCAGTCCATCATACTGTGTCTCAGTCAGTGAGATCCACTAGAACACGTTATAATAATGAAAAAAACAGGTGGATAAAAAATTTAAAAATAAGAAAAACCTTGTTCTGAAAGAAAATTTGGGAAATTTTGCGTGTAAAAGAAACAAAAAAACCCAAGAAAACTTTTGATTCTGATGACGATGAAAATAGTCTGAAAAATTATTGTTTGAATCCATACGAATAATCAAGATCTGACGAACAGTGAGTACAATGCACCGAATGTAAGAGGTAGGCTCATGAGGATTGTATTACCAATGGCAATTCAAAATATTTTGTTTGTATGAATTGTGAGAGTGATTTTGAAAACTATTAGGATTCACCGTAATTGTTTATAATCTATCATGTACTTTTTAAAATCAACTAGGTTTCTTTGTATTTCATTTGTTGTATTTTAATCACTGTAAACCTTCTATTTAATCATGTTTGGTGGTATGTAAAAGTGCCCCGGGCAGTGTGTAAACTTGCCCCGGTCATGGAGTCAAGTTTACACAGGTGACATCATGGTAAAGAAAATGGTATAATTACAAAAATATAATAATTTGAAGTATTTAAAAACATACACTACGTGCCTTAAATTCTAACGAATTAATTGGTAATGAAAATGAAAGAAATACTTTAAAGCCTTAAAACAGAAAAAAAAACTTTAAAAAGTGTGTAAACCTGCCCCAGTCTCCCCTACTAAATATATGGAGTGTAAAAATAACTCCTTGCAGAACATAAATAATTTATTTATACGCAAAGGTATCGCCAATGTTATATTGTCAGATGTCAAATTTGAAAAAATATTTTATTATTGCAAAAACACTTGTATGGGTTAACTACATATACTCTCAAATTGTTCTATGTGATATGTCATTGTTTTCTATTGTCACAAAAAGTCATAAGAAACTAGTGATTCTAGTTGTTACATCAAAATGCTGTATGTTTTGCTCTGCGTGCTTATTTTTATATGCCACATTTTGTTATAACTGCGACGATAAAGCTGTATTCTAAGCTCGTCACCATAAGTGGATTGGCGTACATTTCAACCAATTCATGTTCAGGTTATGCGCATTAAATGCAGCGCACCAATTTAATTTTCGAATGCATGTAAATTGGACATCACGTGATTTGAGTGCATTGAATGAGTCATCTGATATAGATCTACAATTCTAGTGATAAACCTATATGCCGTATATTTAATCCACCTAAATCAGTGGTTCCCAACCTACGGGTCGTGGACCTCTTGTGGGTCGTAGGTAGTGTATTAGTGGGCCGCGGAACACTAGTCAAGAGTCGAAGTCACGGGAATTAGTAGGCCTTTTCAAATATTTTTAGGTGCTACAGCCTGACAATTGAAGATAGAACCAATGGATTATAAATCCTTTTGAACTACAGGAAAAAGTGAAATTACCATCAAATGAAGAAGACTCGTTGGTTGAAATATCATGTGACCAGACTCTAAAATCAATGTTCCCGTTCTAGGTAAATGTTCGGCAACAGTATCCTGCAATTGCCGAACTTGCACTGAGACATTTCATGGGGTTCCCGATCACTTATTTGTGTGAACGAGCATCAATAATTTTAGTTTCTTTTTTAAGCATAAGTTCAGAAATAAACTAAATGTAGAAAAAGATTTGAGGCTGAAACTTTCAAGTTTTAATCCATATATTGACTCTCTCGTAGGTGACAGACAATGTCAAAAATTCCATTGAGTTTTATTTTTAATTTTGCACGCTTTTTTTTAGTTTTCTTACATTATGACAGCTGAATAATAATAATAAATTTTTGCTTTATCATCAATACATTTTTACTACTTTCACAGTAAGCTTTACTAATTATTGACATATACGCGCATATATGTATAAGATTTTTTTTATTTGTATATTTAGTCAGTGGACCTCGATATATTTTTTACAAAACAGATGGTCCGTACAACCAACAAGGCTGGGAATCGCTGATCTAGATCGTTATGTTTTTAAGCTATTATATGCACAAATAGACAGACATAATTACAAATATGTTTCAGGACAGTCTTAAATATTAGATTCATCAATATCTCTAGGTCAAATTTTTTAACGCTTATAATGCAGGGTGACAATTATTGAGCTATATGAAATAAAAATTTTCAAAAACTTTATTCAAAACAAAAATTTTATTCAAATTTTAAAAGTAACTACAGATATTCGGATTTAGTTTATGACATGTTAGATATGCTCGCCATCAATGGCTATGACGTGACGCAGACCAAGAGCAAAATTCTGCAAAAATAGATGAAGTGTCGAGACACTGACACTACCAGTTCTCTCGAACTTTGCAATCACGTTTTTGATTGTTAATAAGAGTTGGACCGGTTGTCTTCAGCTTGTACTCGGTAGCAAATTTCCTTTCAGCCGCGATCAGGTTATTGCTCGAATAGTAGGCCTTGACGATCGATATATGCTCAGAAACACTGTATTTCGACATTTTCAACGAAAAATGAACAATAACAATAAGAGTGCGCATGCTCAAAAAATCCCAACATGCCCTGCATTCAACCGCCAAGTTTTAACTGAATCCCGCCAACGGTTCAAAAGTTATCAAAGATTTAGCATTCTTCTTTCTATTTGTGAGCCCATTAGCGATATTCAAAAAGCATCAAAGGTATTTGGATACATCAAAAATATGAGAAAAAACATTTTGCTTAGCTTGTTAATTTGCAAATAAATTTCAGATATAAACTTGGTATAAAAAAGCAGAGCCAATATTTGATAAAGCTTATTTCGAAAATCACAAAAATCTTTGTTTCCTGTTTTTGCTTAAAACGTTTCTTAGATACATTCCTCCTAAGAACATTCATTAGGTGATTTCATTTACTTACTTCTTAACACTCCGTAAGTCGCAGCCGATGATTAGACTTGAGATTACTGTACGGTCACTTAACCAAGCTCGCGAAATTTCGCCAACCATTGATTGATTGATTAAAGGGGTTTTATGGTATTTTCAGCTACAAAGGTTATTATTCCCTATTCATTCAAAAGTTATTTTCAGTCTACTTGATTGGTTGGTTGGTTGGGGTTTAATGGCGCAAGAGCCATTTTTGGCTAAACTGCGCCAAACGTATGGTAGATAGGCAGGATCACGGTGATAAAATATATGGTGTTATATTAAAAGAGGTACATAAAATTCTAAAATAAAGTTGAAATTCTTAGTTGCATATGAAAAGATAAAATCATGTTGCCAAAAATGGATAGATGAACGATGAAAAGAGAAAAAAAATGCAAGTTTTAAAATACATCAGATGTAAAATATGTCTAAAATATCACGTGGTGGGCAAAGACCAAATAAAATTCCAAGGACGAAATCTATAGAGAGAAAATGTTTAAAATATTAAAGTACTAAACAAGTTAGTTAAAAGAAAACAATTCAGCGCAGGTCGTTTGTTTTTAAAATATTGTTTTTTAAAAAAAGGCAAACAATGTGCAAAACAGAAGCAATAATGCTACCTGTTTTTTATTTGTCTCCTTTTTGTGGTTTGGAAGAGGGTGGAGGACTGTTAACTGCAGGTGAGTCTTCCAAATCCTCCGACATGTCATATTCCAAGGCATCCTCTTCTGATAAAGAGGAGGAGCTCATCTCGGCATCCGCATCAGATTCCCGAGATTGTAAAAGTTGTTTTTCTAATGGAGGGAGAACAGCCATAGGTAGAAGTTGAGTGTCGACAGAAGTGGGTTTCTTGGTGTCAAAAGGTTTTAATGCAGACTTATGTGTGCAGGTGTCATCCTTTGTTGGAACGGTGTTAAGAACTTCACGGCGAGAAGAGGTGTAAAATTTTGAGATCTTTTCAGCTTCGGCAATGCTATGATTTGTTTTAGTTGGAGAGTCCCTTTTCAGCTTCTTTTTGTTTGAAACGAGTTTAAAATCAGTGAAGTCAGGCGAAAGCAAAGCTTCTTCACTGACCGGAGTAACGGATGGAGAGGAAGAAATTGGCAAGTTGGTTATTGGAGTCTACTTGAAAGAAGAAAGGCAACTTGCCATCAAAAGATGAACTAAACTATTGCCGATCCGATTCTGTCAAGACGGGAAAAAAAATGGCGCCCCGCTAGTAGAGCATACATCTACTTTTTTTTCTTCACCAACCATTAAAATGTTTACTAAATCACCTCCATCTTGGTTGTTGTTATTGACGAGTTTTCTGGCGCAAGAACCAGTACTGGCATACTTTTTTTTTACAATTCAGAATAAAAATGTTAACTCTCAAACTGACAGTTTAAAATAAAACGGCAAATTCAGTGTACCACGATATTCTGTTAAAAATGCAAAAATATGTGAATGGGAACGCTCTCCTACCAAGTCTCTAATGTTTATTGATACGGTGCTGAAGAAAACGTAAACGATTATTTTTTTTAAAACAGGGCATTCAACTGAAACATGATGAACAGTAAGATCCACGTGGCATCTTGTACTATCAGGACACCTTCGCCAAATAAAAGGTGCTTATGAGTGAAACGGGTAGGGTCAATGTAGACTCGATTTAGTTTAACATCGAACACGTGCAACGGGATAGCTGGCATAAAACTTAGGAATGGTTCGATAGTACGAAGCTTATTGTGGATCTGAAGATCCAGTGATTTCTTCCATAATGAGTGAAGTAAACATAAAGAAGGAATGGCGGTTATTGCGAAAATAACCGGTTTTCGATTTCATGATTTTTTCACCTCCAGTTTAACCTGGAGATTATAACCGCTCAAAAAACCGGTTTTTTGAAATAACTGGTTTTCGGGGGGTATTAAAAAAACGTCATTTGTAGAAATTTTTTTTATTGATATTGTTTTCACAGGAAATCAATCCATTGGCCAATATTTATCTGTTCATAAAGACTCTTTCAGTAATCCGCCAACCAACAGACGCCTCGAGGAAGCGGTTGTCGGTGATTGGCCTAAGATGATGAAATTCAAAGCTTCATAAATTGGTAAATTTTAGTCTAATCAAACTTCAAATCGAGTCTATCTTCTGTTCCGGTTTTCTACCCAGTTATTGGATTTAAAGAATAACCGGTTATAGCCGTGGGACAAAAAATATAACCGGAAAAACCGTTTAACCGAAACAAAAAGTTGATTTTCGGTTAAAACCGTCAGGTTTTTTCCATCCCTAACATAAAATGAAAAGATTTTTGGTGATATAGAGAAATAGAAGCTTCCCTTGCAAAGGTGTCGGCCAATTCATTACTATGAATACCCACATGACTAGGGATCCAACAGAAGAATAGCAGCAAAAAACGAAGTTTGGCTTGAAAAATATTAATTTTTCATGTCATATGGTTACAACCTAAATTTTATGAATTACCGAATTGGCGAGTTATCGCTGGAAAAAGATCATAACGCACCATAGTGCGCATATGTTGGATATTGCGATTAACGGACGATTAATATAATTTATTAACTTTGACGCCTTTCAGAACATACTTGTTTTCCCTTCTAACCTAGCTGATTTAATTTTATTTGAATAATTTCAGCGGTATGACTTTTCAAAGATGAGCATTAGATTCATTAAGTAAAAATAAAAATATTATTAATAAAAATTTTGATATTAGTTTTTAGAATTGTATATATTTTTAAGATTAAACTTCCATGCTTATGATTCTAAATATTTTTTTATAATTAATCTTTTTTTAATTTCCAATAATTTTGTTTTTAGATTTCGTATGTGAATACATATACTGTGCATCAAATATCATATAAGGAATTCAAGGAAACTATAAGAATTTATTTTTTCTAAAGAAACTAACAAAAAATTCTCGTTTTAGATCCACGTCCATCAATTCACTGTTTTGGAAATTTGCCATTTCTTCAGCATTGAAAGTTAAAAGCATTTACTCAGCAATGCCGAAATGCAGACAAATTGCAAGTATTTTGGCAGAGAATTCTTTAATGATGGAATAAATGTAGCAAACCTCTAATTGGTATTAAATAACATTTTCCAATAAATAATGATTTCTGAATATTTACATGCGTCAGAATCGAAGATTTTAATATTTGAGAGATCCTTTCTAAAAGCTTCATGCTTGAAAAAAACTTCATGGAAGCTGGAATTACCAGCTGGCCTCAGAAAGCCAAAACTTTTAGAGACGCTATACAAATTCCCAATCAAATGATGAAAAGTTTGCAAGACTTTTCCTCGATTCCTTTCCAATGATATTTATTCGTATAATGATGCTAAGAACAACGAGTTTATCTGCATGTTAACATAAGCTTAAAAGTTTAAGCTCAAGTAGTTTTTTAATAGTTCATACTGTTATCAAGCAGCATATATTACTAAAGGGTATATGCTTTTAAGCCACGTGCGTTATGATACATCAGCAGTATATATTTATAGTATCACATTAGCTGAAATATAACTGGCGTTGCGCGTAATTTTAAAAAAATCAACTCGAAGTACTTATAACACTTTAAAATTATTTAAACAGTTTTTCGCTGAAGCAACTTTTCGTTGAGAGGAAAACGGCTACAGGATTTCAGGAATTGTAAGCAGGATTATTAAAATTAATCATAATGAATAAAGAATGGGTGAGTCTATCCCAGACGAAGCAAGCTAATAAAACTAATAAGACATATTTTTAATATATTATTAGATTAATTGATAACAATAAGTAATTAATTGAAAACATTAAAAAAATTCATTAGAATGAAAAATTAATTTTGGTACTTCAATTACGAAAGACAGTAGGCAAAAAGAGAATTATATGCATGCAATATTCTTAATTATCATAAATAATTGCGATAATAACCAATTTATTATGACGTGAGAATGTCTATCTCACAACAAGAAAAATTATTTTTTTAAATATTTTTTTTTCATTTAAGTTTATTTTTAATATATGATGCTGACATAAAACAATTTTTAATGTATTGCAGTTTAAAAATTGTAGAAAAACAAGTCTCGAATATTATCTATCTTTGACAAACAAACCCGAGGATGCTTCCTCTTGTGCTCTTGTTAGCACCTCTTTCTAAAATCATAGACCTTTGTTTTCCTATTCTCGTCCTTTCTCATTCACAATAAATTTTCCAACACACATGTTGTAATGAAAAGAAGATTGAAACTCTCTGACAGGTGATGACAAAACAGACAGATTAGTTCCATGTGGGGTGTGAAGTCATAATATAACTACTGTGCTATTCAGTATAAAGATAAAAAGTTTCTTCTAGCATAAATCCATATCGCCCATACGGAAAAGATAAATAGCATTTCATACAAAATAAAGGAGGGGGAGATTATCTATAGTTATTATCCGTTAAAACTTTTATCATATTATTATAAAATTTATTATAAAACATTTATCATATATAACAAACTATTAACTTAACTTGTAAGACTTTTGTATTAACTAAAAAAAAATGTTTAAGTAGAAACTTAAGAGAATGTTTTCGTACAACAGTCATTCTCTTTTGCATTACAAAGCCAAAAGTCGATCAACAAGCATATTTCCGAATTAAAAAATTCGAGTAAAATGTAAACAACGCAAACACATGGTACGATGTTAATGGCAGGAGCATGCGCACTGTGTCAAATACTGCAATATTTACATACATATTTGGATGGCGTACTCATTATGTCTGTCATGTGATTTAACGCAACATGAATTAACTATAATGATATTAAACAGGAAAATGAAAGGCGACGAATGAATGATGAAGTTTGGAGAGGGGGTGCCAGCTCAAATGCCGTCCTCGTCATCTAAGTGAGGTTCAAAATTGTGAGGTGCGTCCCAAAATAGCCCTCGTGTTGCTTCAAAACGTGAAGTTAATGTAACTAAACTAAACATACAAAAAGAGCAAACATTCCTTATTCTGTGTTCACCAAATTTCTTTGGGGCTTTGCAGGAGTTCGCTTGATAGTACTTCTTTAAGAAATAATTCATGTAAAATAACTACACTGTAAAAAAAATCCCGTAAAATTTACGGTTTTAAACTGGCAGCTGGGTTGGTTGTGCAAAACCGTAAAAGTTAAGGAGTAAATCCGTAGGCACAACGGTCTTTTACCATACAGGAACAAGTTTTTCCCGTAAAAGTTAGGAAGTAAATCCGTAGTCACAACGGTTTTTTACCGTATGAAATCAAGTTTTCTCCGTAAAAATTAAGTCATCGAAGTAAGTGACGTCATCGGCTGAGTTGAGTTGTTTTTCTCCTTCTGTTCGAGTTGAGTTGAAATGTGCTGATGTGTATTATCAATTAGGAATATTAATTGATCAAGGCTTAATTATTAATTTCAATTAGTTTAATTTTTAATTGAACTTACTTGGACGATTTCGATGGTGACAAAACTTCGAACTCCTCCGAGCCGGGGATCGAAACCGCGTTCATAGAAATAAAAGGCAGCCGCTCTAACCACTAGACCACGTGATACTTCATAAAATGAAGTAAAAATAATCTATTTGAGTTTTAAAGTCATTATAGCTCTAGTGGCTCCACCTAGTGGTGTAAAAATCAACTATTGCCAGAACACGTGTTTTAAGGTTAACTTTCATGAGTGACAACAGGTTACTGTAACATGTGTAAACAATAGCGGAGATGGAACCCTATTAAAAACATGAATGCAAAAAAATTACATTTACGAAAAGGGAAAGTTATCGTACAGAAAGCAATACCGTATGACGAAAAATAGAATTTGAACTGACGGCTTTAAACCGATTATGGCTGGAGCGGAAAACGGTGAAAAACCGTTTTGTCAACAAAACAGCTTTAAACCGTTAAATATACGGAAAAAGTCCGGGGAAAAAACGGATATTTTTTTCAGTGTAACAGTAAGAACTTTGAGACTAAATTAGAGAATTTTAACAAATCATCACTGAAGGCAAATTTTATATGAAAAAAGAGCAATGAAGAATTATTTTTAAAATTCCCAGAAATTATTATTAATAATATTATTTTTAAAATATTGCAGGGAAAACTCTTAGCAGTAAGGTCTTCGATATTAAATTGTGCAACATTGAAAGTTCTGTGATCGCCATTCAAGGAAAAACAGAAAAATGACAAATTTTTTTGAAAGTCCTTCGTATTATTTATTATCTGATAAACATAATTATTAAAATATTGCATGTTAGTACCCTAATGATAAGCCCAAACAGATTAAATATTGAATTTCTAAGAAATTTATAATCTTCATTAAAGGCAAATTTTTGCTTTTGGAATATGAGAAATGAAGAATTTTTTAAAGAAATATCCAAAATATTAAAACTAGAATGCTCCTTATTTTCAATACAATAATATTGAAACCGTATGAAACAGAATGTCAAATAAAATCAGTATTTTTTCTTATGATTAAAAGTAACTAAATATTTGTTGATTTTTGTGCTCCTTTGTTTTGAACGCCTCCTGGAGTAATGGTGGGGAGAAAAAGGGAAATTTATGCTTTTGAGTCAAGTCTTAAATTTGGATCTATAAATACCCAATAGTGCTTATCTCTAATAATCCATCCTCACTTATCATGCCCAATACTTTGCATGTACCCTCTCAAAGATATGCAAATACATCATATCCCACCGCTATCCAACTGATACTCCCCATCCCGGGCGAAAATCTCATTACAGAACCGATAAGTCGCCCCCATTTGTCCCGATCCCACCCACACCATCTAAATATTTAAACTCCATTAAGGAGGAAAACCCCTTAAACAGAGGATACCGCTCTTATCGATAAAAGAGCTGAAGTGGAGATAGAAGAATTTGCTTGAGATAAGCGAGTTCAAACATGATGAGATTCGGCATCGATTCAAACGGCTCATCCTCAGATGCGTAGATCATTCTCGCAGAAAGGAGTCGATACGCCCGCTCTCGGTTACTTACGGTCTAACGCTTTGTATTCCGAATCTGAAGGAACTTTTGAAAGGGTGAAATGAAATAGACGTTAAGTGCGTTATTTCTTCGATTTATTTTATCAGCTTTCAAAGTTCTGTTCTTAAAATATTTAAGAGCCTTTAAATCCCTTCGATTACTGTTTTTCATACGATGCCTCTGTGTCAATGCGCTGTCTTCTGTTCTGGCCAAAAATGTGAACGCCTTTTGATATATTTCTAGCATAGAACCCTGATTTGATATCTTAACAATAACTCCTTTAGATCAGTTATTTAAAAAAGTCAATTAAAAAGCAATATAAAAGAAGAACACATCTTTAATTGAAGGGAGTTACTGCAAATATGTTGTTTTGGCGGAGATGTTTGTAGTTGTAAAATTAATTTTTGTGCTAAAAGCAAATAACATTCTCTACCGACAAAATTCAAACGGCTCATCCTCAGATGCGTAGATCATTCTTGCAGAAAGGAGTCGATACGCCCGCTCTCGGTTACTTACGGTCGAACACTTTGTATTCCGAATATGAAGGAGCCTTTGAAAGGGTGAAATAAAATAGACGTTAAGTGCGTTATTTCTTCGATTTATTTTATCAGCTTTCAAAGTTCTGTTATTAAAATATTTAAGAGCCTTTAAATCCCTTCGATTACTGTTTTTCATACGATGCATCTGTGTCAATGCCCCTTATCTGTTGTGCTTGGCCAGAAATGTGAACGCTTTTTGATATATTTCTAGCATAGAACCCTGATTTGATATCTTAACAATAACTTCTGTAGATCAGTTATTTAAAAACGTCAAATAAAACCAAGATAAAAGTAGAACACATTCTAAGTGAATGCAGTTCCTGCAAATATGATGTTGTTTTCGCGGGAATGTCTGTCGTTGTATAACTAATTTTTGTTCTAAAAGCAAATAACAATCTCTACTGACAAAAACTCAAATGGCTCATCCTCAGATGCGTAGATCATTCTAGAAGAAAGGGGAATCAATACGCCCGCTCTAGATTACTTAAGGTCTAAAGTTTTGTATTCTGTATCTAAATTAACCTTTGAAAAAGTGAAAAAAACAGATATTAACTGCGTTATTTCTTCGATTTATTTTATCAGCTTTCAGGGTCTTGTAATAAAAGATTTAAGAGGCTTAAAATTTCCTCGATTGCTGTATTTCTTACGATGCATCTGTGTCAATGCTTTGTCTACAATGGTGAACAGAATTGTGAACACTTTTTGATATAGACCTAGCTTACAACCCTAATTTGATATTTTAATGATAAGTATGTCTTAGAGATCAATTATTAAACAATTGTCATACAGTATTTCTCTTCTGTACAGTTCAATTTCCATCCTTCCCATAGTTACGATGGCCATATTTCAAGAGTCCGAATAAATCAGGCAGGTTGATTGATTTATTAGACTCTTCTAATTAATCAATAAGATGGCTCGATTAATTTATTAGATTCTTCTAATCAATCATATGGCTCTATGATTAATTTAATACATTCTTCTAACCAATCAGATGGCTCGATTAACTTATTAGATTCTTCTAATCAATCATTCAACTCAAAGTTGTTCTTCCGTTTAGTTTACAGGAAAGCTAACAATAGTTTGTAACTTTCATCAATTCTTTTGTGTGATGTGCGCAATTTGTACATGCATTTTAGTAAAAATATCACGAATATTCGGGAAGATATAAGGATTTCCTTTTAAAAATCCCAAATTTTTCCGCATGTTCCTTGCTTATAACTTGCAGAGTTTTCCTTAGACTTTTATGACATTTACAGAGTGCGTGTCAATATATTAAATGAGCATTCTGTCAAAATTTCATGTAAATACCTTTAATAGTAAAGGAGATATTAGTATTTTTAGTAAATAGTAAATAATTTTCACTTTACATGCACTAAAGTAACGTATTTTTTCTTTCATAACTTCATAGCCATATATATAAAGCAAATTCTATAAAAAATCCTTTTCAATACCGTTAATATTCAGAAAGACATCAGCATTTTGTCCAGCTCTGTTTTATGTTTAATGCCATCTGCTATCTCCAGATGGCGTTTGCGCACCCATGTTCCTATGCGATTCTGAAAGCTTATTGCATGCCTGACCTACTCTTAAAGTTTGGCCACGATTTTTTCGAATTCCCCTGTATAGTATTGTGAGTCTCTGTCTAATGGTTGTGTTGTGCTGTATGTATTCTGTGTTAGTCTTGTGTGATGGTTGTGTTGTGCTGTATGTATTCTGTGTTAGTCTTGTGTGATG